>JAGVVM010001097.1:0-14257 GCA_019149425.1 Psidium friedrichsthalianum | reverse complement strand
TTTGGTAAACAATAAAATAGAAAAGACAAGCGAAGCAGAAAGAAAAGACGAGATAAAAAAGTGAGTACTAAAAAGACGGAGAGTCCGAAGCGAAGAGACAAGCTGCTCAGGACAGGCACAACAGAGGAGCCGGAATAAATGGATGGAGGAGAAGTACAGAAACGGGCGATACTAAAGCATACGCTACAGAGGAACGATATCGTGGCAGACACAAAGAAACAGAACAAAAAAAGGGATAGCAGACGACTCGGACAGCGGTAACAAAGGGATCCAGGAGAATAGAAGCCTGTGCCCCCCCCTCCCCCTCTTCCCCCCCTCCTCTCCACGTGTGCCCTCCCCTCTCCCCTTTTTGTCCTTTTTTGGAAGTATTGTAGTGCCTGAGAATGGTCGAGAAAACGAAAAGGAGGGCATAGTTCAATTGCCAGAAAAAATTATTGTCTGACATTGTTGATTCTAAATTTGCAAATGAAGTCAAGGAGAGTGAGCAAGGAATGAGAAGATGACGTAACACTTCGCAAGGATAAGGTCCTTGTGGTTCTCGGTCTAATGTTGATGATGAAGATCACATTAGGAACTAATAGGGAAATGAGAGTCATTATGTCCAGGATACAGGTAATCATTACAACAAGAAACGCAACTATTCGCAAGGTTCAGATTCAAAGATAAAATTATACGGCATGAGATGCCTAAGATGGATGATGAGCTTGCCACTTCAGCTTTTTCGTCAGCATGCCTTTGGCGGAGACTTCTTGGAGTGATTATCAGAAGCTTTCAAACGAATTGTCTCAAGTACGGGAGGACTCCCTTTGGCAATTGAAGTGATAGGTTCGTCACTTCGTCGAAAAAGCAAAGCAATTTGGGAAGAGACTTTGGGCAGGTTAAGGAATGACCCTGCGAAAGATATTCTAGAAAGCCTAAGGATTAGCTATGATGACCTAAGTGATAAGTCAAAAGAAATTTTCCTCGATATTGCATGCTTCCTTTGCAATGAGAGTAGAATGATGCAATTTACGTGTGGACTGCTTTGCCAATTTTTTCCCCAGAAAGGAATTGATGACCTTACCAACAAGTGCTTGATAAAGATATTGGACAATGACAAACTCTGGATGCACGATCAACTTATAGAAATGGGAAGGCAAATCGTCCGTGAAGAAAGTCTAAAGGACCGTGGCAAGGGGAGCAGGCTGTCGATTACAGAAAAGGAACTTGAAGAATGAGAACCGAAGAGGTAGAAACGTCCAATTTTCAAGCACAAGTTGCATATCCCGCGATAAAGGATTCCTGTTTGATTTAGGATGTTCATCATTTTTTATCTGCCCATTCAAGTTGTAAAGCACTCAGAACAAACACCACCCCTACCCCCTCTCCCCCATCCCCCCCCCCCAAAAAAAAAAAGGCATAGTGGTTAGAAGTTGACAAACTTCTTCTCACCACTGCGCAATTTCATTTGCAGAAGAAGCAGAAAATTGAAGCGCTTGATATAAGTGGATCGGATGGCCCGTAAGATGGGATGAATGGGATGGAAGGATGGGATGGCTCACAGTGATAGTGATCACTAATGAAGACTTTAAAAGGTTACAAAACCTAAGATTCCTCAGGTTACGCAATGGAACTTTTGCTGGGGACTTTGCAGAGTGTCGTTCGAAGTTGAGATGGATTTCTTGGCAGCCTCTTGTCTGGATTTTAAGGCAAATAATATTTATTTGGATCATCTTGTTGTTTTTAAACTTGGCAGCAATTACTTCAGGGATGATTCAAAAGCATGGGACTTAATCAAGGTAAACTACATGATTTAATTCTAGTCTAATGGTCCCAGTGTTACTATGCATTGGTTCTTACACTTCACATGCAATGCATTTTTACAGGGGGCACCAAATTTGAAAGTTATATCTCTTACCGATTGTCATGGATTAACAACAATCCCAGACTTCTCTAAATGCTTGGGTTTAGAGAGGTTGACTCTTGCACATTGCCGCTTTATAAAGAGAATTGGAAGTTCCATTGGGAAACTCCAGTCGTTAATTGAGTTAGAGATTAATGGGTGCATGGATCTGGCATATTTGCCCGATGAAGTGGGGAAGTTAGTGAAGCTTGAGCGCTTCTCATTGCACAAATGTTCTGGATTGAGAGAGCTTCCAGACTCACTTGGGAATTTAACCTCACTGAAAAAGTTAGACTTATCGAATACAATGATAATGGGCTTCCAGCTCCATTGGGAATTTAACCTCATTGATAGAGTTAGACTTATCGGTTACGAGATAAGGGTACTTCCCAGCTCCATTGGAAAGTTAAAATCACTCTGCATCTTGCGATTTCAATGGATTCTCGGAAGCATTTTGGGAACAGTGATGACTTGGAGTTTCCTAGTGGCATCAGCACTTTGATAAATCTTGAAGAGCTAGATCTCCTTGGGCAGAAAAGAATGAAAGGTGAAATTCCCGTTGGAATTGGAGAATTGTCATCTTTAAGAATCCTAAATTTAGAATCCACTGGTATTTGCAAAATTCCAGAGACAATTAACGAGCTTCGTCACCTCCAAACACTAAACTTAAGAAACTGTCATGAGATTCAAAGATTGCCCGAGCTTCCCACGAGTTTGACTTGTCTACATCTTGAATCTGAATCATTGCTCTCAGTACCTAATCTGTCGAACCTCACCAATTTGGTTGACCTGCTACTAAGTAATGGGACTCGTGACTATAATTTTGGAGGGGGATCAAAAAACCTAATCCCAGGAGGCAACTTAATGTGGATTGACAGGTTATCTAGACTGGAAAAGTTGAATTTAAACCTGCCAGAGGTCCCTGCACCTGCCTGCACAGCTGGCTTCTCTTTCTCATCTGAAGGTTCTTGTTTTGAGGCACCTAGACTTGAGACCCCCCGGCTCTGTCCCACCCGCAAAACTTCCGACTATAGAGTTCTATTTGCAAAACTTGTCGACTTAGAGTTCTATGGGTGTGAAACGAAGAGATTAAACTAGTGAGACTTCCATGGCTGGACAAATTCACTGTTGGGGTGGTTCACTGCAAAGATTATTCCTTTCTTCGGAATTAAGGAAGCTACGGAAAGTGCATGTGTCAATTGTCCAAAGCTAAATGAGATACAAGTTGGGGTCTTTTGAGATCAATGCAATATCTGACCATTTGTGCGTGCGAATCTCTGACTGAAATAAGCGGGTTGTCATACTTGAAGAACCTGAAGACTTTGGAAATCCAAGACTGCCCTGAACTTGCTAACATTGAGGGCCTAAACGAAGTAGAGTCTCTGAAATCCTTGCTGGTCAATCGTTGCAGGTCATTGACATGGTTGATCGATGCATCTTGCACAAATTACCAGATGATTGCCTCCTCTTCATATATTCATGTGGAGACTTTGTCAGCGATTCTAGAGAGTGGATGCCTTTGAAGCGTTACAGAGAGGAGATTCTACTGAATACATCAAACAAGGTGAAACATCTTCTTCATCAAAGTGGTGGTGACTTCTGTTCGATTCCTTTCTTTAGCCACACAAATATCCATTTTTTGGCTGCACCGTAATTTCTTAGGTGGCTGATTTGTTTCCTCGCATTAGTCACTTATATCTACTTGCCTTTGTGGTGTTGGATAGTCTTAGTTCCTTTAATATTGCAGCCAAACCACTGTAAATATTAATTCATCAAAATTGCTTTCACATATAACATGCGAGATAATACATCGCAGATTATTGATTTCAAAAACATTATATGATTTCTTTGTCACTAATTTCTTTTTTGTTTGCAGTAGGCTTAATTAATGGACCAATTAATATGTACAAATGAAAGTGATCATGGACTATATGATACAATTATATCATTCATGCGCTATGGAGAAATTAATGTCCAATTAGTAGCTATACAAAAGAAACAAAAACAACATTTCGTGACATGGGAAAACGAATGATGAAGGGAGATACTTCATTTTGTGTGTGCGTATATACATATATGTGTGTGTGTGTTTGAAGTTATGATGATTTAGGTCCTGCGAATTTGTTGTTTTCCTCTCGAGCAAACAAAATTAGAATGTTTGTTTTGCCTCTTTCTTGATTATTTTTCGTTAGACTGTTTATGCATTTTAATATACGGCTAATCCATCCACTTGCAGATTAAGCAATTTACGCGTTTATTTGCTGTTTCGCATACAGTGGATTTGACTATTTATGCAATTTTATCCGAGTGAACATATTATTTCACTAAAAAGTGCAAGTGATTTGAAGCATTGCTTTAGATTAAGAAAGAATACAACAATCTACAGACGTCCATAAACTGATTTGAAACAACGAGTCCCATGGTTTTGGATTTTTCTATCGAAAAGTAGAAAATAGAACTCTTTTTTAGTTGCAAAATGCAAAACAATTATATTTTTGATGTCTTTTCATTTGGGGATTTGTAGATTCAACCTTTTTATATCTAGATTTTTTATGTACACTTAATCAGAGTAAAATTTCTACTCTGTTAATGCATCTATGCATTGTTTCCAATGGATTGTCTAGTGAATGCGGCATATCGAAAAACAAAATAATGATTCAAAATTGAACTATTGTTTCCATTCATATAGACAGTGAGTAGTTACTATCCTCACATCAAGAGTAGAGAAGCCACTGCTGGAAAGTTTTATTTACACCGGCGTTCTAGTATTGCTCTTTTTCTTCTTGAAAAAAGGAATATGTGATGAGATAGTACTCCATATAGATAATTATGTAACTTATTTGGTATTTAATTTGAGTATACATCACATACTTATTACAAGTTCGAAATGAGCTAATAAAAGAAAAATAGAATGAGTATTCCTGATATTAAACTGGACATCTGAGTATTTAATCCTCAATCTGTCTCTAACTATTGGATGGTGTCTGTGTCCTATTGGATTTCGGGTAGATAAGCAAAAGGTTTAATATATGTCTAATACATATGTTGTTTGGCTCTCACATTCAACTTGTTACATCACAGGTGGAGTGTCCCTTCACAATCATATTCCACCTTGGAGTAAAGAAGATGCCTAGTGAGGGGTTGGAGTTTTACGGTGGAATAACGAGTAAAAAGAAAATGTCACTCCCGATACAGTGACATTTAAAGGATTGATTGCTGATGTTAAAGGTTTCGGCTTTCGTTTCAAGAGAATGTGGTACAAGTACAAGACTCGCGATGACTATGTCGATATGTTCATAGAGATCAAGAGTGATGATCAAGTGAAGGGGATGGTGCCACTAGCATCTAAAAGAGGATCAGTTGATATGTACGTTGAGGTCGAGGGAGGGGTTGACAGCGAGTACAAGGGAGAATACGATGACGAGATGTTGGAGATGTTGAGGGAGGAATGGGCAAAGAAGACTGATGCGTCTTCTAATGAGGATTGGGACGAGTGGAACGTCCCAAATCCTGATGAAGACTCAGATTCTGCATCTGCAGGTGAAAGCGAAGCTGATGGCACCTCCTCCATCGATGGTTTCCAATCAGAGCCAGGCAATGCTGAATGTTTTGAGGCCACAGGAAATAGGAGCCAAATGAGGGATGGAAGGATTCGGCACTCTGGCAATGTCCATGAAGGGAAAGCGACAAGTACGGAAAATAGAAAGGGGGAGAAGGATGAGAGTGGGGAACCTGCTGACCAAAACGATGCTGTTCGGTTGAGTTCCCCAAGGTGCGGAGGAGCTGAACATCAGGAGAGCTCCTGCAAAGCTACAACTGAAATTGAGGGTGAAGGGGACCTTTCTTCTGTAAGTATTGAATTAGTTGCATTATCTTAATTGTGCAGTCCTCAAAACTAATGTGGAATTTCTCCATGGTGCAGGTGAAGAGAGGGAGAACTGTGGAGACTGACCAAACAACTACAAAAACAGGCCGAGCAAGTGGGACCGGACGTGCTTCAAACCAAGGAAGGGATCCTGCAGAAAGAGGCAGAGGAATGGGCATAGCTTCAAGTTCAAGAAACAGCAAGGGTTCTAAGTCGGGTAGGGACGCAGCTTCCGCTTCAGGAAAGGACAAGGCATCAAATCTAGGAAGGAGCATATCTTCAATTTCACGAAGCAGCGCGACGTTGAGTTCAGGAAGGGGCGGAGGTTCAATTTCAGGAAAGAGCACAACTTTGAGTTTGGGAATGGACACGACTTTGAGTTTGGAAAGAGGTAGAGGTTCAAGCTCAAGAAGAGGCATGACCAAAATGGGCGCAAGTTCTAGTCCAGGAAGAGGCGTAGCGTCGACTTCTGGAAGCAACTCGACTTTGCATACTGGAAGGGGCAGAGGTTCAATTTCGGGGAAGGGCACAACTTTGAGTTTGGGAAGGGACACAACTTTGAGTTTTGGAGGTTCAAGTTCAAGAAGAGGCACAACCAATATGGGTGCAAGTTCTAGTCCAGGAAGGGGCGTAGTGCCAACTTCTGGAAGCAGCTTGACTTTGAGTACTGGAAGGGGCAGAGGTTCAATTTCAGGAAAAGGCACAATTTTGAGTTTGGGAAGGGATACGACTTTGAGTTTAGGAAGGGGTAGAGGTTTAAGTTCAAGAAGAGGCACAACCAAAATGGGTGCAGGTTCTGGTCCAGGAAGGGGTGTCGCGCCGACTTCTGGAAACAGCTCGACTTTGAGTACAGGAAGGGGCAGAGGTACAACTTCAGAAAAGGGCACAATTTTGAGTTCGGGAAGGGATACGACTCTGAGTTTAGGAAGGGGTAGAGGTTCAAGTTCAAGAAGAGGCACAACCAATATGGGCACAAGTTCTAGTCCAGGAAGGGGCGTAGCGCCAACTTCTGGAAGCAGCTCGACTTTGATTACAGGAAGGGGCAGAGGTTCAACTTCAGGAAAGGGCGAAACTGTGAGTTTAGGAAGGGGCACGACTAAACTAGGCGCAAGTTTAAGATCGGGGACGGAGAAGGGTTCAAGCTCGGCAAAGACTGAGCATGAAGCACCAAGTTCGTGATAAACTAAATCAAGGTAAAGTTCAAGTTTCCTTGAATATTTTTCCATCTTTCTTCTAGGAGACTTAAAATCAATCTGTGCTTATGAAACTATGTTTGGCTATTTTCTGTTGCAGAAGCAAGGCAGAAACACGGTTACAAGAATTTCAAGCATGCGGCATGGCTAGAAATCTTGAGCAGAAACATCCACATGAGTTGTTCTAACTCAAGGCTGTAAAGGATCAATTTTAGGACTAAGTTTGAATCTCGGGTTTCATTATTTGTTAGCTGAATGAACACAGAAAATGTGAAGCTACTGCTCTGGTGTTCATAAGGATGGTTATCGGAAGCTTTTCTATCATTTCGGTGGATAAAACACATTTTAGTACAAAACGTCTTCCCTACAAAAATCACTAGTGTTTACAAATTACAAGTAGTTATTAAAGCTTCATAGTTCTCGATAATGCCGTGAGGTGCAATGCACGAGCTATCAACCTAGCGTGAGTAATCGGATCTCTAAAGTATTGTTATTTTCGAGGTGGTCCTTCGATTAAAGATAGATGCTGGCGTGGCATCTTATGTGCTAGTTATAATGTGAAAGGTTTTTGTCAGAATTTAGGAAAGGATGAAAATCTGGACAAATGAAACAGAGAAATTCATTTTGGAGAAATGCATGCGTCCCCATGTAAACATAGTTTTGAACTGGCTGGGTGGCATTCGTGTTTCCTGAAGAAGAACTCAGCCTAAGATAAACCAAATTAATCCACCAAATTCATGAGAAATGCATTTGTCTCCTTCTGGTTTTGCCTATAATTAGACAGTTGCATTCTTCGTTCGCCTCAGTCCTCTCCACTCGCTCACGAAGCTTCTAGAGAAGCCAAAGATTGTCCTCCTTGATTTTCTTTGATGGATAGTCCCGATAGCTCATACGATCTCATCATTTTATATACTAATGATCTCAATTAACATTTTTGCGTGGCATTACTCCTCTTCATTTCATGTCATCGACTTATATGAACTCATTCTTTCAATCAAAGAATAAAAAAGAAAGAAAAGGAAACTTTTACATAGATTCAATCCGAAGTATCATGATTCATGCAATAAAAAATAACTTTTTGAGTTCATAAACACACCAAGAAAAACTAATCAAGTGAAAGAGAAAATACGAGAAGACGACAGTGAAGAACAATAAGTCAAAACCACTAAATTACACACACATTATATCCTTTATTTTTAAGATGATAGAGATCTTTATTGCTTTATTTTGAAAGTAGCAGGAAGACAACAAGAAAGAAAGGAAAAATGCCACGTTTGACACATGATATCTTCGATGCTACATGGGCCTGTACAGCTGCTTTTGGGGGAGAAAGCCCAACCTTGTTGGACTACTACTAGTAAGGACCCAAGTGCTTCAATTAGCCTGTTAACATGAATACTTCGGTCCAATGCACAACGTGCAAAAGTTTCCATTTTTCCAACGGTAAACGCCCATGTTGCATCAGATCCATACGTCCCTTATCAGTGTATAGACAGCTATCTCTAGAGCACAAGTTCAAGTTTGACCTCAAAGGGAAAATAAAATGGAGCACCTAATAACGAATCTTCACAGATCAAGAATTACGAGATCGCCCCTTTCATTCTTGGGTGATAGAGGGATCGTGCCATTCGAGCATTTTTTTTTTCCATGCTTTTTCCAGAGGTATGGAGAAAGTTACAATCAATAGGATTTTCTTAATAGTAACATTGCTGGTGAGTGTTTGCATCGAGTGGTATTTTGGTCCATTATCACATGCTAAATGAGGTTCATCTCTCCTACTCTCGATTTCATGGAAGCTAGGTTTTCCATTTCGAAATCGAGTGACTTGGTGGAAAATGCTTTAGGAAATCACTCTCTTTGACCTGTAGTCCAAAGAGCCAATATTGTTGTCTTTCAAGACGTGCGTTCCTATCACAATACTAACTTGAGCAAATATGGGGTGTCCGAAGATATCATAACATAATGCTTATCTTTCATTCAGTTGGTATTCACTAGTGGTGTTTTCATTGTTTCATAGGTACTTTAGAAAACAAAGATATCGAGCCTAAATTTCGCATGCTCCATATCATTTCACAAAAATAATACCTCGAGCTAGTTGGACTTCTAAATTTAAACATAGCCGACTTATCTTATCTATCTCCTTGCAATCATTCGCATGTTTTAGTAATCTCGTTTTTGACATGTCAAATTTAATAACTTTAACATTTCGATTTGAAAGGAACATCATCATTCTATCTTAATCCTATCCCATCTCGCTCAATCAAATCAACTCCACATCTAAGGTCCATTCTATTGAAGTTTATTTGTAAAATAAATAAAAAGCTGCATTTTCCAATCCCACATAGATTGGAAAGATGAGTGCAAGTCTTTATTAGTTAAAAAGGTACTATGGTCTTTTAAAATAAAGAAATGGGCAAATGAGCTAGACCTCACTATATTCGCATGCGGATGCGCAATTATTAAGTGTACTTAGCGCATTATTAGTAAGAATTGGCATTAATCAACAATCATATTCTTATTCTTATTTCATTTTTTTTTTCAAAACGAAATTTACAAAAATTTAATTATAATGTTCCAGCAAAATAGTGCGACTGTTCGCTTAGGAATTTTAATTAATTAATTATGTCCAATAATTACAACTCTTCAGACTTGACAAGTTAAACATAAAGAATTGCATCCATTCGAGTTAACAGTTTTAGACCTTCGAAAAGTTACAATCTTTCTTAGAAAAAAAATTATTTTCGAAAAAAGAAAAGGTATGATCAAATAAATTGTTTCACATACGAAAAGTTGCATGAGAATTAACTACTTTTCGGACGCGAAAAGGTGTGTTCATTTCTCATTATATATTCAAATGCTCTGTTCACTTTGAATATATTTCTTCTTCAATTTTTTGTTCTTTCCAAACAAGAGAAATACATCCTTTGTTTTCGCTTGTTTCCTAGAGAGTCCTTAGAGAAATATTAAAATTACTATCTAATATTCTCGCTTAAAACTTTGTTGTATTCTGAAGGATTTTTGCTAGTAATCATTAGCAACGTTGTGGAGCAAACAATTTCTCAAAGAGAGTGCCATTACACCTCAAAGCCTGATTTTTTGTTCATTTCATTCGACCATATATTATGAACAATTCTAAGAAATTATTCATTCAACAATGGAATTAGAATTAATCAACGCTATGAACTATGATATGATGAAACTGGACCAATTTTATGGCAACAATTTCACTCATTGGAGAGGCAAGATTTATGTTTCTCTTCACTACCCTGAAGATTTTCTATATCCTCGACCCTAATTTGATATCTATAGAGGATCTAGTGCCTACCACTGAAAGAGGAGAACCTAGTACAGAAAATGTTGAAAGAGTCAACAAGGAGAGGAAGAAATATCAGAAGGATGAATTGCTCTATAGAGGATATATTTTGAACATGCTATCCGATCAGCTATATGATTTGTTTATCGAGATGAAATATGCCAAAGAAATTTGGAATGCTCTCGAGTTCAAATACAAAGTGAAGGAGCAAGGTACGAACAAATATCTAATGGTCATGTATTTTGACTTCAAGTTCATTGATACTATGCCCTTGTTGGAGCAAGTCCATGAACTTCAAGTACTGGTAAATAAAATTCATGCCCTCAAGATAGATTTTCAGAATCCTTTCAAGTTAGAGCAATTATTGCAAAATTACCTCCAAGTTGTAAAACTGCTATCTTGAAAGGATGCAATTCTTCACGTCCAAACTGTCAAGTTTGAAAGTTACAATTATTGAACATAATTAATCAATACAAATTCAAAATTAATATAAAAAATAATCGCAACTTCTAGTGAACAGTCGCACTGTTTCGCTAGAACATTACAATTAAATTTTATTAAATTTAATTTCAAAAATAAAATAAAAAATAAGAATATGATTATTGATTATTACTTGCGACTGCGTAAGCGTGCTAAGTGCGCCTAATAATCGTGCAATCACACATGCACCCGTACGTGGGTATAATGAGGGCTAGCGCACTTGCACATTTATTTTGAAAAACCATAACAACCTTCTAACTAATAAAGAGACTTGCTCTCTTCTTTTTATCTTATGTGGGATTAAAAAAAGGCAACATTTTTGTTTGTTTTATAAACAAACTTCAACAATCCCCCACTTTGTTTTCTTTCTTTTTTTTTTTGGAAAAGGACACTAACATGGGAGCAAGTTCTGGTTCAGGAAGGGCAGAGGTTCAACTTCAGGAAAGGGTCAGTAAGAGCGCAACTAAAATGGGTGCAGTTTAAGATCAGGGACAGACAAGGATTCAAGCTCGCCAAGACTGAACCTCAAACATCAAGTTCGTGATAAACTAAATCAAGGTAAAGTTTTAAGTTTCCTCGAATGTTCTTCCATCTTTATTCTAGGAGACTCGAAACCAACATGTGCTTATGATACTATGCTTGGTTTTCTGTTGCAGAAGCAAGGCAGAAACAAATCTAAGTAAATTCCAGGTCGGGGCATGACTAGAAGATCTCAAACGAAAATATCCACAGGAGTTGTTCTAATTCAGGATTGTAGAGGATCAATTTAGGACTAGTTTGAATCTCGTGTTTCCTGTTGATGTTCGTTTTTTGTTTGCTTGTCATAATTTGCTAGCTGAACGAGTACAGAAATTGTGAAGCTACTGCTCTGTGTACTAATAAGGATGTCATCGGCAGTTTTTTTATCCTTTCACTGTGTAAAGAATATTTTAATGGAAAATGTCTTCCTTACAAAAATTAGTAGTGCTTACAAGTAGTGATTGAAGCTTCAAATCTCTAGAAAATATCATGCCTGAGATAATTTTTTATGATGCGACAAAATGTATGGGCCATTAACCTTGTGTGAGTTGATCGATGAGCCCTATTATATGCATGGAAAAAAGAAAAGGGAATAAAGTCTTCAAAGTCTCATAATTGTTCCAAAATGTTCAATAAGATGTCTCAACATTTCTTTATGTAATCGAATCCTAAACCATTTGCTACGTTCGAGTTGGTCCTTTTCATTAAAGATAATGCTGATGTGGCATCTTATGTACCAATTACAATATGAAGGTTGTTGGCGCCATTTTAGGAAGTAAAAATCTAGGCAAGGACGAAAATGTGAGATCTCTCAACATTTCGTCATGTAGTTGGACCCCTCAATTCGCTTAACCCACCCTTAAAATTGCGACACAGCTCGAGATGGGTCCCACGGTCTAGTTCTTTTGTTTCCTGCATTTTGCCAGCACAATCTCCACCACTCTCCTCCTTGCTGCCGGTCTTTGAAGCGCTCGTCATACTCGCCGCCGCTTGCTTCGCCATCTTCAATAAGCCAAATTTATGCACGGAATCCACAGAAATGCATTCACCTCCTTTTCATTTCATTTATAATTGGACAATTGCGTTGTTCGCCCAGATCTGGGGAGAGTTGGCCCCAACCGAAGAACAGAAAGAGGACCGCGACCCCTATTGCCTCTACACTATCTTTCCTCTCTCCTGTTAATTATTTTATTTCCAGGTTTTTAGTTTTTGTGAATTATGACAATAATTTGCTATATTATAATCGCCTCATAAGATACGACATCAGCATTTGATGACATGTTAGTATCCCGTTTACAATTTTAACGGAAGGACCAATTCTATAAAAAAAAAAAAAAAAAACACAATTTTAGCGCCTGGTTTCAAGAAAAAGCTGTGAGAACCGAGCAATAATTTGGGGTAGGGGTTGCTTTTATCCCAAAGGTAAAGGCAAAAGGAGAAACTCTGATTGGCCTTTATGTCGCCAAGGTCTCCCAGGGAATCTTTTGAATATTTCGAAACTTTTGAAAAAAGTACGGGAGGTACACCATCGCGGGTGAATAATAGCCAACGCAGAACCCTAGGTGGGAAATAGACAATTAAATTCGACTTTAGCTTGGACAGCGACCCCCACCTTTTTTTCTCTTCAGGGGAGAGTGAGAGATAGATCTGATAGTGCTAAGCTTCTTAGCTATGGCAAACTCAGAGGTAGGAACGAGCGGTGATGTTGAACAAGCGATCGGAGATGAGTATCAAGTGTTCTTGAATTTCAGAGGTGCCGATACTCGTTACGGATTCACAGACTTTCTCTACCGTGACTTGGTAGATGCGGGAGTCCGCGTATTCAGGGATGATGATGAGATCCGCGTCGGCGAAGTGATTGCTGGGAAGCTTCTGCATGCCATCAACTCCATGATCTACATACCCATCTTCTCTCAAACCTATGCTTGCAGCAAATGGTGCCTCCGTGAGCTTGCGTGCATGAAGAAAACGAGTCTGGGTCGAAGGGCAGAAAAGCATCCTTCCCATCTTTTTCCATGTGGAACCCGAGGATGTTAAACTTAAGACTCCACTATACAGCGATGCTTTACATGAACACGAGGACAAGTTCCGCGAAGAAGTCGAGAATGGAGAAAGGCTCTTGGAGAGGTGGATGAATCAAGGGATGGAATGTGAAAAGGGACCGAAGGTACATGCTCTTTCAAGACTCCTCCTATTTCTTATTTTTTGTCGTATGAGATACAATGTTGCCCTGTCAAGTGATTTCTTTTATTATTCTTTTAATGGAAATTTTTGAAGAGTACCTCCAATTGCTGCTCTCGTCCAAATTTGGGTTCTCTGCTTTGTCTAAGAATACACAAGGAAACTAAGATTCGGTGACTCAAAAATCATGTCTCAATATTCAATAGAAGGGGAGCAAGCTGCGGTGTGGAATCTCTACTTTTTCTCCATTCGTGATTCTCTCTTTCGAGTGCTGAAATATTTTCAGGGCTTAGCTATGAATGCCGAATTCTTTTTATGCACGACATAGTAGTATGGTCATTTTGGTTACTGGGAAGCCAATACTAGAGTCTTCAGACATTTCTATGATTTTTTTTCTTTTGTTTGAAAACATAAAGGTGAATTCTACTTAATTAGCCTATACTAATTGCTCAGGGTGTTTAGATCTCGTTTGTGATGTACTACAATCTATGCTAATGCGAGCGTTTCTGCACACTGCAGCCAAGCAGAGATTGTTAAATTGGTCGTTAAAATGGTTTCAGAGAAACTGGAGCCAAAACAAAAATTAGTGCCTGAACCTTTAGTCGGACTTGATGATCGGGTGAAGCACCTGACGGAGTTATTAGATGTCCACCATCATGAAGTGCGGCTCATCGGAATTTATGGAATGTGGCATTGGTAAAACAACCGTTGCCAAGTTGTCTTCAATGAACTATCTTCCCATTTTGGAAAGTATTGTAGTTTCCTTGAGAACGTTCGAGAAAGCATGTCGACCAAGGAGGGCATAGTTCAATTGCAGAAAAAGG
>JAGVVM010001095.1:0-47586 GCA_019149425.1 Psidium friedrichsthalianum | reverse complement strand
AATCAATAGACGGAGAGACTCCTTGAGCGTGGTCAGGTACGGTTTGGAGTACGCTAATCTAAAGGTTTTTGGATGCCTGCTTATATCAGGTTAAGGTGGTAAGTTAGACCTAAGAGCAAGAACAATGCATCTGTGTTGGATAGCTGATGGTGTAAAAGGGTCGTTTTGGTGGTGTCAGGAATCCAACCGCATAAGTTCATTGGTAGTAGGGAGTGTTACTTTTAATGAAATGACTGAGCTGGATCAAAAGAAAGGTTGTTGATGATCATGCAGGAAGCACTGAGAGCAATATGAATAAGGTGGAGGTTCAGGTGGAGCTTTCCAGAGAAACCTCCGAGGATGATTTAACGCGAGCAAGGTATGTGATTCAAGCTTCAGATGAGGACGCTGTAGATGAGGTGGAGTGAAATATTCTATTGCTACTGGCAGAGAAAGGAGGCAGCACTCGGACCCTCCTCAAAAATCTTATGGATACTCTGATCTGGTGGCTTATGTCTCAACGCAGCAGAAGGTCATGGGATTCATGAACCCTCTACTTATACTGAAGCTGTTTTACTTGCGTAAATCAGAAAAAAGGGCTAATGCTAGGTTGAGGAACTTGAATCAACTTCACCAAGAACCAGACTTGGACTTGGTGCCGTTTCCTAAAGAAAAAAAAGCAATTGGATGTAAATGGTGTCTTCAAGGGAAAAAGGAAGGAAATTCCAGGTGTTGAAGATGCTACGATGCCTAAGGCACGAATTGTAGCCAAAGCTACATCAAAAGGAGGGATTGAATATATGAGTATCTCTCCTGTGGTTAAGCACACTTTACATCCGGTTGTATTAGCTTTAGTGCTTAAATTTGACCTTTGAGCTTGTGAGCAACTTATGTGGAAGACTGCTTTTTGCATGGTGACCTTGATGAGACATTTTATGGCCCAGCCTGAGGGCTATTATGTAGACGGCAAGGCAAAGACCATGTTTTGCATGATTGATGAGACTATTTAAGCCTTGTACGAGAAATCCTTGTACGGCTTAAAGCAGTCTCCAAGACAGTGGTATAAGAGATTTGATAGCTTTATGGTAGGAAGTGGTTATCATAGGAGCAGCTATGATAGTTGTGTCTACTTCAGGAAGGGTTCAGATGGATCCTTTGTCTATCTCCTCTTATACGTTGATGATATGCTCATTGCTGCAAAGAACATGTCAGATGTGTTGATCTTGAAGAAACGGCTCAGTGAGGAGTTCGAGATGAAAGATCTGGGTCCTGCCAGAAAATCTTAGGGATGGAAATTCGGAGGGATAGGAAAGCAGGAAAATTATATCTATCGCAGAGGAGGTATATTGAGAAGGTACTTGAGAAGTTTGGCATGCAAAACGCAAAACCTGTTGCTACGCCATTAGCAACTCATTTTAGACTCTCAGCTCTACATTCACCCCAATCAGAAGATGAGGAGGCTGCAATGTCTCATGTCCCATACTCCAGTGCAGTTGGCAGCTTGATGTATGCTATGGTATGTACTCGTCCCGACATTGCTCATGCAGTTAGTGTGGTAAGTAGATATATGGCTCACCCTGGAAAGGAGCATTGGCAGGCAGTAAAATGGATACTTAGGTATCTTAGAGGTTCCGCAGATTTGGGCTTGGTGTTTGATAGAAATAGTTCAAGTGGTACCTCAGTTGTGGGATTTGTGGATTCTGACTATGCAGGCGATCTTGATAAAAGAAGATCTTTGACTGTATCTTTTCACACTATCTGGCTCAGCTATTAGTTGGAGGTCAACCTTACAGTCGACAGTCGCTTGTCTTTTACAGAGGCAGAGTATATGGCAGCAGCAGAAGCAGTGAAAGAAGCTATCTGGTTAAGGAATCTTGTTCAGGAACTTGGGCTTCAGCAGGAAGACAATTCAGTTGTCTTTTGTGATAATCAGAGTGCTATACACTTAGTTAAAAATCAAGCATATCATGAGAGGACTAAGCACATTGATGTCAGATATCACTTTATTCGAGAGGCAGTTGCTGAGAGAAATATGATGGTAAAGAAGATTGGCACTACTGACAATCCTGCTGATATGTTGACCAAGTCAATCCCCGCCAACAAGTTTAAGCATTGCTTAAACTTGATTGGCATGCTTGTTTGAGGTTTGCCCCATTTTGGGGCTTGGTGGCGAGGTGAATGAAATTCTACCTTTGTTTGAAGAGGACATATTCTTTCCTTTGTTACATCCCTTGTTTCCTACACCGAGTTAGCTCACGTAGGCTTAGGGATGCCAGAAGAACATGTTCGGCTTCTTGACTTATTAAATTCAAGCCAAGGTGGAGAATTGTTAAATATGTCTTGAATTTATGACATATTATTTGAGTGGGCCGTAGGCCCAACCCAGAGGAATTAGGTTTTTCCTTTTATGTTTTGAGACACAATATATATATTGTGATTAGGGTTTCATTGTAAGTGCACTCTCCTTTGAATATAGTGGAATTTTCGTTGTGCCTCGCCCGTGGACGTAGATCAATTTTGATCGAACCACGTAAATCTCTGTGTTCCACTTTTGTTCTTTGTTTGATTTCCGCAACAAATGGTATCAGAGCCGATGGTTGATTGGTGGCCCACTCCCAATATGTATCGGTGTTTGGTGAATATCTCAAGGAAGGAATCTGGTGACCAACGCGGTTTCCGGGCCCGCCCCACCCGATGGGCGTTGATGGAGATTCAAGTTGAGATATGTTGGTGCGGAAGGATACTTGAATTAAGGGGGAGCAGACCTAACACTGGAGCTCACACGTGAGGGGGAGATTGTAGGATACACGTGTGAGTTGTGTTAGAGAAGTCCACATCGGAAAATTGATAGTGTTAGGAGGACTTGGGCCTCTCTTAACCCAAAGTTAGCTCAAAGGTTGAGGCTTTCCCTCACACTTATAAACCAAGCACTAGCCCCTTCCACAACCGATGTGGGACAACACCAACAATCTCCCCCTCACACATCGGGCCATGGGTCGGAGGCAGGAACAACCCGTATCTCTCCCGTGTGACTATTGGGTCCAGACTTGTCGGTAACCTGGCTCTGATACCAGTGTTAGGAGGAATTGAGCCTCTCTCAACCCAAAAGCTAGCTCAAAGGTTGAGGCTTTCCCTCACACTTATAAACCAAGCACTAGCCCCTTCCACAACCGATCTGGGAAAATCACCATCAATAGTAAAATCTTGTTTTGCCTCTCCCGTGGATGTAGATCATCTTGATCTATCCATGTAAATCCTCGTGTTCTGTATTTGTTTTCCTCGTTTGTTTTTTCGTCGCAAACTATTCACCCAAGGCTATGTAATTGGCCGCCAAATGGTGAAAAACGGGGAAAGCCAACTTGATAGATACAAAAACAACAAACAAAATTGAAAATTGATAGATATACGAGAAAGTATCTTATGTGTTGGTAATATCATTCTCAAATCTAATGCAGCCGCGGTTCATTAAGTCGCAATTTAATTTGTGGTATTGGGAAAAATAACGAACTCGGTAATACCTCTCGGCTTTTGGTATCAGAGAATCTATCGTCTCGGGTGATGATGAATATTGCTACAGCTTCCGATGACGACGGCATGACTGTCGACACCTCGTTTAGACTATTATTCCACCGGCAGCTCATCATCGGCAATGTCTCCTCCGACTGAATAAGCGTCTTCCCTCCTCCCTTGGTTATGGCAACCTCAATGAACTTTTCTTCTCCTAAAACAACCTCAACTTGCTTTAATATGCCAAACGGATTACCGTAACCTACTTAATCAAGACATAAATGGAGACAGAATTTGCACAAAAAACGCACGAAAAAGCGCTTACCCCTCAAGAGTTCACGCGAGAGATCTTGCGACCCCACAGAACGGTGAATCTTTGAACTGAGAGTAAGCTGATGCCACGACAGATCTCGCGAGCGAACGGAAAATTTCATCTCCATCGACGAAAACCCAGATAGGAGATCTCGAAAGGGGCAGTCGCTGCGATAAGGCTGTCATCGCTCTCATCGCTGTCTGCCAACACAGTGGCTTGTTCCCTGAGGTCGCAGCTGGCTTCCGGGTTCTGCAATATTTGGGGTTGGGCAGGCCATGGAAGAGAGAGTCCACCCATGCAGATTGGTTCCTGACGCGTCCAGGGCCGGAGATAGAATGGGAAGAGCTTTTGAATAAGGCATCGGAAACTGGTTTCGCAGAGCTTGCTGATGATATTGGCACTCTCGTTCGAGACTGATACGGAACCGAGGGCCGAAGAATTCATCGGTTGAGGAGTTCTCTTCTTCGAGCCTTTGCATGTATGCATGGGTTTGGGCCGCCTTCGTGGTTGCCGTGGGTGTCGAGCAGACTTCAGACGAAGAGAAATGGAGAGGAAGAGGGTTAGGATGAGGAGGAAAGAGAGAAAGAAGAGCTCCATCTCACTTTTCTCCATTTTGAGTGGTGCGAGAGGGAAGAGACGATGGGGCTGTGCAGTACAACTCGGATACAACTTGGTATGACTACACTTGGTTTTTTGAGTTTTGGACAGAGATGTAGTATAGTCATCACATCTATATATAATACGAAGTTACTGGCCTAACAGCCTGACAGACTGACAGTATTATCAGTTATTTCTGACGACACGATCTCCTAATCAATGAGTGTTCTATGCAAAATAAGCGGTGATACTGTTCTTGACAGTACTATCATAGAAGCATTTCCCCATATAATATGCATCTAAGAGCGAGCTCCATCTATATATTAATCTTTTGTTTTATTTTCTTTTTACCATTTATCTTCATTCCGAGCTTTCGATAACATATGCGCTCGTATGTCTCTCAATTTTGGCAAGCAAGTACAAAAATGTTGTAACACGTCAGAAAATTGATTTACGATATTGTGGCGAATTCTTATAACCGAGTGTAAAACGGTTGTAAAAAGGTCGGCATGGTAGGCTGTACCTTGAAATTCCCAAGTCGCTCGAGGTTAGCTAACGAAGTCGGGGACGGTGCATAATGTAATTTTTTTTTTTTGGGTAAAATGCATGATGCATTGACCTTACTAGTTGAGGTGCGAAATATGGCATAGACCTTTTAAAGCCAATACTGATAGTTTGCTTGCACCCAAAAAAACTAAAATAAAAAAGGCATTGTCTCACGCAGAAAGAGAACGGGTTTTAGGTAGGGTTGAGCAAAAAAACAACGATCCAACCAAACCGGACCGGACCGTATCTAACTGGCTGATTTTAGATCGTAACAGGCGGGTACGGTTCGGTTTTCCGTTTCAATTTTCTAGAACCGACAGGTATCGGTTCGGTTCCTGATTTCGGATGGAAACCATCCAAGCGGTCCAATTTTTATATAATATGAATGGATAATTTTTTAAAATGAAATCAATTCTCAAAGGCCCAATCCATCATTCCCCACCCCCCCAAAAAAAACCCAAACTTACAAAATGAAAAAAAAAAGACTCTACCTTAATATGATAATATTTGCTCTCTTTGCTCAACTTGTGAAAAAAAGCCCTGATTGTATGTTTTACTTTTTATCTATTTCTCAGGTAAGGTGAATAGGGAAGAAGGCATGATATGTCAATACTTGCATGAGTTTCTTCATACATTAGTTTTTTCTGTAGTCTTTCATTTGTCTTACAAACTCAAGAAGCTTCTTTAGTTTTTAGTGTTAGATCAGCTTTATATAAATTAGTCAAATGTATAGCATTTATTGAGTCATATTTGTGAGATTAGTATTCAACTTCATTTTTTTTTAAATAGAACGAGCGGGTGACATTAAACCGTAATTGGGATCTAACCAGGAACCGAACCGGACCTGTGGTCCGGTTCTCGGGTGGATTAATGGAACGAACGGGTGGTTCACGATTTGCATTTTACAAAACCGGTCTCTAGCGGACGGTTCTCGATTCACAAGATCTCGGTTCTAGGATGGAACCATTCATCCTGTAAGCCGATCACCCCTAGTTCTAGGCTTACAATTAAAGACCATGGACTGGTGGACTAGACTCTATAATACTCGCGTGTGGGTGTGTGATTATTAGGAGGCTTTGCACTTTGCGGATCATAATTGGCATTAGCCAACGTGTATTATTATCATTATTATTTTTAACACATGCTGTTATGTTTTGCTAGCGGTTATTAGGCGTCTTACGGCATTTGGAAGGTTGTATCCTTTCAAAATTTATAAAATTCGGAATAAAGAAATAAGTGAAATTAATTAATTAATTAATATTTTATCCGAATTTATAGTTTTGCAGACATTAAAAGTTTTGTCACCTATTTATGCAGTATGTCCATTTACAAAAGGTTTCCACTATTTTATATCCAACGTGTCTGTTGAATTTTTCTTACGTCTCGATTTTCCTTTCTCTGAAAAATACAGGCACTGTTTTCAATTGTTTCCTTTTGAAAGGTTCTTAGAGAAATACCAGAATTGCATTTTGGTATTCTCACTTGGGATTTTGTTGTATCCTAAAGTATTCATGTCTTAAAATTTGATTCTATTTTTTTTATTGATTATTTTCATACAGCCAAGTCCCAGGAGAAAGTTATGCCTATGTTTAATTTTTATACTATTGTTAATACCACGGAAATCCTAAGCCGGCAACGCTTGGCACTAGACACTTATTTTGTATCAAGGTTTGAGCAAATTTTGACCGGAATTCAACCTAGTTAAAATCATAATGGAAGGATATAATTGGGTAGTGCTCTTTCTGACGACATCCAATTCATTCAATCGGAATAGATATGGTTTGCTGGGTATTGTACCGTCTAACCATGCCCACCCAACCTCGGTGGATTCGAGTAAATTGAGATTTTTGTAGATCAATTGAGATGATTAGGTAATTAGAAATTGATACTTTGATACTTTTTCACGTGAAATGATTAGGTAATTAGAGATTGACGTGGGATCCACTTATTTAATAATATATGATGTTACTCTTACAGTAATCTAAAAATTGTTATACTACAAAGCCATTTTCCAAATGTATAATAACATTTTTTAGATATTTGGGGTTGCGTGCTTCCCGTAAGCATCAGAAACAAGTCAGTCATACGTCATATGAGAGAAAAGATGAACTGTGATTAGTTCTGGTCACCTCATAGGACGGCGTGTTGCTAGGCACTATTCAGTTTGTGGTAATTGACGTTCCGGTGAATCGGAAAAAGAGGAAAACAAACAGAATTCTAATCAAAATTATTGAAAAAGTAATACCAAGATACCAAAACTTGGAGTAAAAATAACCAGACACGAGCATATAAGCCAGAAAATGAGAAGTAGAATGACGAAATAAAGATTGGCATGGCCAGATATAGAGAAAAACGACGGATCCCATCCGTCCCCATCGCAGATAAATGCAAAAGTTAATGATATGAGCAAGCTCGAAGCAATGTTTTCCGACAAGTCGTCGTTGGCTCCTTTATAATTCCGAATTTGTATCACGATTACTTTATCAATTAACGATAAATAGTTGGGAAATGTAGTGAACGAATGGGAATGAATGAAATCAGGTTAGGCATCATAATACTCTCTTTAAGTAATTATTTGTCCTATAACGTTACTAATACTTATCGATAAAAATCCTTTAGGATATAACAGATTCTCAGAATGAGAATATCAGATAGCAATTCTGATACTTATCCAAGAATTCTCTAGGAAAACAATGAACAAAAAGTAGTATATATATATTAGGGAAGAGAACACAACTCTTCATTCAAAAAAAAAAAAAAAAACAAAACTCTAAATTAGGACATAACTCTTCATATTCAAAAATGGTTAATTCAGACGCACCTCTTCATATCCGAATAATTGTATATTTGGAGACACCTCTTTGGAGGTTGCGGGAGCCCCTAATAAAAAAAAAGTAACTAAAAAAATTAAAATTTTCATAAATTAAAAATAATTATTGATTATTGCCAATTTTGAACCACGACCGCACAAGTAGTGGTGCATAGCCCACTTGCCAATTTTTCCATCCTGAAGACCGTAGCCTCTAGCTAATAAAGTATTCTGCATTCTCCTATCTCTTCGATGTGGGACGGGGAAAATACATATTTTGTTTGTTTTACAAACAAACATCAACATAAACGGTAATCGTCTCAACATGCTTGGGCTTCATTTATCGCAGAACAGCACATTATTCGACTATGGTATAATAACGCCCTAGCTAGTTGCCCAAATAAAGATGGCTATAGCAAGTGCAGCTCGCTCAAGATCACAGTACATTAATTCCATATCGGTCCAAACCCTCGGAATTATTTCGGACCACAATGCTTCGTTTATCTATTTGCAAACAGCTTAAGGCTGGTAAACACAAGTTCTTTGCAGCCACTAGATAGAATGGCACCAACTTCACAATTTTCTCCACTGTGCTATTAACCCCATCTACAATCTGACATTCACCTGAAGAACTTGAACCATCCATCTTTGCTCTATGTCGTACATGTCCGACACCTATGACCATGTTCTTCCACGCCCCACGTTCTGTCTTCTTTCCGGTAATCTCAAATGCAGTGGATCATGTACAGGGGTAAGGAGCTTAATGTCCTTGATCCTAAACATGCTTGAACATTCACACTGGGTCGGTGAGGGTTGCGGCGCCCTCACTACATGGCCAGATCTGACGAGGGCTTCGCAGCACTCGCCAGAACTAGCGAAGGGTCTTGGGAAAAACTAAAAGTACAAATACAAAATGCAAAAACAAAAAATCAAATGATTATTTAAAAAATTCCAAGTCAGCGTCGCCAATGGCCACGGGTCAAGTACGTCTCTCGTATGTCCACTAATAATTGCTACTCGCTCTGTCCAGTGCCAAGCTGAATCTGATAGGCAACAATATGCATAAATTTTTGGGGGGACAAAAAAAGAAGAAAGAAAACGTGAATTAGGCAGAAAAAAAAAAGGACGTGAATTAAACATATTTTGACATAGGAAATTGAGACTTTTTTTGTAATCCTCTCTCAAAGCTTAGCACCACTTAATATTTATGCAATTTTACATTTAGAGCAGTTTAGAGCGACCTCGAAAATTATTCACATCATGTGACTATTAACTGATCAATTCTCTAATTATCCAAATCCCCTCTCTTCTTCCATTAGCAATTTTTTTTACGAAAAACCTATCAACCTTCTTGTAATTGAACTAGAATTAATTCGGCTTCAACATGGTGATGTTTGACTTTCAATCTGAATATCCATGAGATCATTTGCTGGTTCTTTTTTTTGGTCGAAAGACCATTTGGTGGTAGCCAAAGAATGGACGTTCGATTTTAAGGTTGAAAATCCTGCGTGCGTCAAGGTTTCATACAAAGTGTTGCAATGCTTTTGCCCTATTTTGCCGAAAAAACTTAATAATTGTCACACGGTCATTGCACGACTATTATTAATCTTACTAAGTAAAGTTGAAAAATAAATTTAAGGCATCATTTGTTTGGCAAAACATGTGAGGTTTTCAGAAAAGATTTTTTGGAAGTTATTTTCTGCGAAAATGTCAATTTCTTCTGGTGTTTGGCTAAAACTACAAAAAAAATCCAGAAAATATTTTTTTGTCATTTGGTATGGAAAATCGGATTTGATTTTCCTCCATGAACTCCTTTTAATATATTTCTTTCAGTTCTTTTCTTTTCATTTTTAATTTTTAAAAATTTGACTTTTTAAATTATTTATCTTTTTTTTTCTCTGTCATCTCACTCGCATTTTCTCTCCATTTTCCACCCAATCCCTAACCCTCGTTCCTCACCCAACCTTTGCTTCGCTGCTCGCCCCCACTTCAAGTCCGTGATCGTCTCCGTGATATTACTGCCACTCCACCGGCCCTGTGGTGAGGCTGGAGCTCACTGATCTGGCAAGCCCCAAGCTCACCTGGATTTGGTGAGACTTAAGCTGCCCGCCTGCGTCATGGGTGATTGCTGAGTGGCTTGCCATCGATGAGGTCCGTTGCCAGCGGAGGAAGGAGGAAGGAGGAGAAAAGGCAAAAAAAAAGGAAAAAAGAAAAAAAGAAAAAAATTAGAAAAAGAAAAAGATAGAAAATTAAAATAAAATTTATAAAATTAAATATTAAATATAAAGAAAGTAAAAAGATAATTATAAAGAAAGGAAGTGTGAAAGAGGGAGGAATGCAAGATGAGGAAAATGAGGAAATTTTTTTTCTCTTCTTTAAAAGAGGAAAACATTTTCCTAACTTTGAAAGTGTTTTCTTTCATAGGGGGAAAATATTTTTCGGGACTAGCTTATTTTCCATCCCCCAAACGTTGGAAAATTCGGAAAACATTTTTCTAAAAGTTATTTTCTGCGAAACAAACGCAGCCTAAAGGACAACATCTTTTTCCTCAAAAATGGTTTGAGACAATTGCTCTCTCCAAGAAAATACTCGATGTACTAAATCTACCTTATCAAGCCAATCACATTTCAGAATATCGTGGATCCACACAGAGTTTCACCCAAATAACATAAAGTTTCATGCATTTCTTTTTGCCGTGATTGATTCTGTTCATCTCGTCTTCTAAATGGACGCACAGGGAATTCGCACCACCACTTGATCACACACATTCTACATCACATTTACTTGATCGTTCTTTATCTAGGAAAATAAGCAATAAGCTCGCAGACCCCCCAAAAATTGAAAAAAAGAAAAAGAAAACGACAAATAGACAGTATTATTCTTGTGAATATCGTCCTTCTCTTTGTGGCAATTCTCATTTTCCCTCCCTTCTTTCACTGCGTTTACAGTTTAGTTCATATTTTAACAGTGTAGACCCACCCTTTACGCTTACCAGTCATCTCAATCGATCTTGCTTGAGCGCTTTCGAGAGGTTCGCGTGATCGATATGATCGATATGACGGTTTGCGATCACTCAAGCAATAATTTCGTCCGTTTTGGATGGACAACCAATAAATTAATTGCTTGACATCTCAACCAATTATAATGGACAGCATGCATGCATGCTTGCTTCCCGAGAAGACGTAAGTGAAAGCTGAATAAAATATTATTGTTTAGGTGCATTTTTTCTAGAAAAGAAGATACTCCTAGACTTCCTTCCTTCGTTAGGGTTTTCGTGTGCGAGCAGTTCATTCAAGTCAAAACTCTTATTCTATAGGATAGACCCTGCAATTATTTGCTCAAGTCATGTCCTGCGAATCGGATATGATGTTGATATTCGCATGGTCACGCATAAGATCTCCCCCCACCACCACACACACCACCACCACCACCACATCAAATAAGTGCTAGCTCATTTTAGAAAGTTCTCATGGAAATGTCCAAACTGCTTAGCCGTACCTGAAACGAATGTTTAACCACCCTAGAAGCTTGCCCGTAAACATGGAGCAAAGCTTGGCAGATCGCTTAGCACTGTTTATCTTCAGCGCAATAATCTCTAGGGCTAGCTTCGTCCCTCTTGATAAGCAATGATTGGGTGGTGGCGAGTTGGTATCGATCTTCAGCTTAAGAGCTTGAATTTCACTGAAATAGAAAACAATAGTTTGAGGGTTGGTGACGGTCAGTGAAGCATTGCCATCTGTGTAAATCAAAGAAATTGATTTGCTTGCTTAGTAAAGATTTTTCTGCTTGTGTGGGTGGTTTAATGAATAACATCGTCGCAAGTAATTGACTAATGCATGCTTCACTCCTCATTCCACAAAAGTCGTCTCTGCATGATGCTTGTAGCCATTATCAAGGTCCCATGTCGTTGTCACCTGCAAGGATGAGAGAAACGCATTGAAACTAACAAGCCCTAATCGAGAAGGTAAGTCGTCGTACGGTCGATTCGCCAGACAACGAAGCAAATGAATTTGCATGTTTATGCTTCACATCGGTTGTTGTCGCATGCTACCTTACTCCATGCGACATCGCGCTAAATATTGCCACCCAATTTTTGCACTTAGATGAGAGTTTTGATATCACGCTACGATTAATTTATAATTGAACGTCAACTAACTCGATTTGTCGCCTGGCCAAGGGAAAAGGGTTGGTATCAATTGTTTGTCATTTTCTCTAGTCTTGGAGCTACAATTCTATATCGAGTGCAACGGGGCCTTTGGTTAGAGATATCGGCCTGTTATTAATAATTATTGTTAATCGCGCGATAATCCCTGTATAATTACGGATCCAAGAAGGTAACCTAATCCAGAAGGTTATGGATGATTGAGGACCCGACTTTCTGGTTAATTGAAAGCTGAGTCATTGAAAAATGGCAAAGGGAATCGCAGCACCTATGCATGCGAATAAAGTCTATGATAGATAGTTTTCAGCAGGATTATTACTTCAATTTGAGAAGCTTGGTTTTTTAAGCAAGTGGAAACGTTCAATTCTTTTGTAGAAGGCCTATTTATCCTTCGTCGTGTAGCTAGAAAGATGGAACCAAAGCTATTTTCCAGGGGTTTAAATCGATTGAAAATAATCAAATGATAACCAAAAAAAAAAAACAGATATATGAGAATATTAAAATATAGAAAATTAATTATGTTACAGTCTCTGGATGACTATAAGATTAACCATATATTTTGGACCATAAAAAAACTATAATTAATTAAAATTATTGTGACATCCACTCTTTTAACAATTTGTGGCTCACAATATACGATTAAGCCTATTATCCTAGCAAAGCCCTACAATATATTCAACTTTGGAGAGTAATACGGGAAAATCTTGTGGTCAATCAACATTTGCTCTATAAATATATAGCATAAGGAGACTAATAACGAACAAAATATGTAGGAATTATAGATAGAATATATACATGATAATGACCGTGGACATAATTGTAATTTAAAAAATGTCAAATGAATGCGTTAATTGTAAAATTTTGTGGGATCAATACTCATTGTAACTATGTAGCTGTGATTTTAATACTTATGCAGCAGCCCAAGATCATCACGAATAAATATGCGAATCGCATTTTCATAAAGTAGAAACATTGACGCACTTTGTTTCGGATATATCATTCTTAATGCGGAATAGCGACGATCTGATGCTCAAGAGTTTCTCTTCTATGAACCCTTTTATGCACTGGCTTCAATGAGACGGCTCCTCACATATCGCTTTTTAACGATTTTTTATGTGAGGTTATGTGGGCATTAGGGTTTAGAAGAGGGACTTGAGCTTTTATTTACAGAGTTTATATTCTGGCCTCTCATTTTGGATAAGAAAACAACTCAACCGACACTATCCAGTTTCATATTAGACTAAAAAGAAAATGTATGTTTTTCTTTATTAGACCAATGAATAATCACAAAAAATTAATAAAGTCCATATAAAATATTGAATATATTATAACAATCATGATATATAAAAAAATCTACAGTGCTTGATCTCGTAAATTTCCGTACACTTTTTCCATGCAAAGTGCCTGTCGTTGATGCTTAGCTGCATGTGTTTCGCGTAGAGCAGTTAAATGATAATGGGGTCTCTTTCTTGATCCTGAGTGATGGGAAAGATGCTTAGAGCATTTGGGGGTCCCATGACAAGCTTGCACATGCCACGCGTCGTTCTTGTGTTTTATATTTTCTGACATTTCTCTTGAGAATTCTTTCATTTGGTGTTAGCTTTAATGAAATAGCGTGGGTTGGTGGCGATTAATTAATGGAGGGTTCGGTGATTTTCTTGGATTCATTTGGATGATGCACAAGCAAACAACTGTAGTCGTTTTTTTTGTTCATAAATGGATTTAATCTTTCATTCATAATAAGAGGAACTACAGTAGCTAGTGTTCATAGAGTCACAACATAACATATCCCAAAGGGGGTTGGGGGTTTGACCATCCAGTCAATGGGAAGCAAATTTTTCCGGTGGGTTTTAGTGACTCAATCAGCTATGCTATATGCTTCACGTGGGATATGCATCACTCTGATTTTTTCTTTGTCGAGATGGGGTATAATAGTGTTGCAATCATAAAAAGTGATATGAAGGCCCATAAACTCTCTTCCATTGTCTCTAGAAAGGTAGGGATGGATTTTCTATCAGTGAAGATATCTATCCTTTGTACCTGTTGTACGTTCTCCACTGTGCCTCCCGGATCCAGCGACTCTAGCTTTTTTCTTTCAGCCTGCACCACACAAAGAGCTCGCAAGACTCCAAGGGTTTCCAGCTCCAAGACTGATCCAGCAATTTCCTCCTCCATGAAGCCAGCGACGATACCGTCACTACTATCTCTGTAAATATCGGCCACCGATCTGAAGTTTCCTCCCTCTATCCATGAGCAATCGACGTTGAAGCTCATACTCGTAAGGACCTGGCGGAATCCACTTTTGAGGTAAGTTCTTCTTACTTCCTCTCCAGTACTAATGGCTCTGTGATCCTTTATCAAATATCACTCTATCTACCTTGGCTTCGTCCACTATAGACACAAATCTGGGTTTTTTCCCTCGAAACACCACGTTGTTCCGTTCCTTCCACAAACACCATAGAACGTTAGCAAGGAGAGCAGGGGTAGGGTTACATTTTCTGGTAAGGGCTTCTGCAAACCATTTGTCCATCCTTTGCACTTCAAAAGGCGATGTATTTAAGGTTAACCTTGGATCTGCCTAGAACTCTTGCACCCAATCGCAAAGCAAAAATAGGCGTTCAAGCGTCTCTGGGGAGCGATGACACACAGGATACAATGGGTTAGGGGCTGACTTCCTTTTTTGAATAGACTTTCTTTTGAAGGGAAAGTGTTCTAACACAAACTCCATAAAAAGAATTTAATCTTTGGGGAAATAGGGAGTTTCCAGATAGATTTCCACAGGTTTCTAGGTGGCTGGTAAGATGAGGTAGCAAGACTAGATTTGTCCTATTTTTGTTCCTTCCTGACACTGTGATAACTTTCTTTTACCGAGTATTTCCCATTTGCGCTACCTATCCAAATTAAACTATTCCCTGTAGCTCTCGAGTTAATGGGAAAGGTTTTGATTTCCTACACAATTTCTACCTAGAAAGTTTCTTCCAACTTTGGCACATCCCATAATCTAGTCCCTAGGATAATCACATCGCCCACCAATTTGGGGTCGTTTCTATTTGTAGGGCCGCCTATCACTCCAGAAGGTAACCTGCTTGTACTCTCTGACCTTAATTTTCTTTCCATCGCTCACTGCCCGCCCAAGGTCTTAAGCAATTAACTCTCTACCCACTATCAAGCTTTGCCAACCCCAAGATGGTTTAGCCCCTTTTCTTTGTTGTCCAGAATTCTCCCTCAGCATAGCTGGGAGGTCTTACACAACTCTCCATGCTTGCTTACCCAGCATAGCTTTGTTAAAAGCTAAAAGGTCCCTGAAACCTAGCCCTCCTTCCATCTTACTCTGCTTAAGCAAATCCCATTTCTTCCAGTGAATTCCGACTTTCGTCAAATTTTGCTTCCACAAAAATTGGCAATTTTTTGCTCAATCGCCTTGCAAATCGAGATGGGGATCTTAAAGATCGACATGGCATATTGAGGAAGGGCTTGCACTACTGCCTTGATAAAAATCTCTTTTCTTGCCTTAGACTAAAACATTTCTTTCCAGCTTTCTAATTCCAACTTTCTAAGTTGGTAGGATCCATGTGAACATGTCTTTCTTCGTTTGTCCCCAATTTGAGGGGATACCCAGATATTTCCCTATTTTTTCTATTACGGGGACTCTTAACTCAAAAGCCAAGTTTCTCTTTAGGGGCTTTGGGCAGCCCTTGCTGAATAGTACTCTTGATTTGTTTAGATTGATAGCTTGTCCCGAAGCAAAACAATATTGGCTCAGGATGCTGGCTAAGTTATGGCATTTAATAATGGTTCCATCTAGGAAAAATATGGTGTTATCCATGCATAATAGATGTAAGAGGGTAGGACAATTCCTGCTGAGTTGATTCCCTTCAAAGAACCATCTTCCACTCTTTTGTGCATTAGAGATGATAGGGTGTTGGCCATAATAATGAAAAGATATGGAGAGAGGGGATCGCCTTGTCTAATATCCCTGGATGGTAGGAAATATGGGGTCGGCTCTCCCTTGATTTTAATGCTAAAGGATGCCATAGAGATGCACTACCTGACTAGACCAACCCACTTCTCGTTGAAGCCCATTTTTAGCATACATTCACAAAGGAAGTCCCACTCCATTATATCATAGGCTTTCTGCATGTCAAGTTTATGAATTGCTTGGAACTTCCTCTTTCTCTCCTTAGTTTTCATTTGGCGCAACACTTCTTGAAAAATTAGGTTATTATCTTGGATTTGTCTCCCACTAACAAAAGCACTCTGTTCTTGCGCGATAAGTCCAGATAGCCAAGGCTTGAGCCTATTGGCCATAACTTTGGATATGATTTTGTATCCATAGTTGCACAGCTGATTGGTCTGTACTGTGAGATGCATTCTGGATTCACCACTTTAGGGATGAGCACAATTGAGTATGGTTCAAGCTTGATCAAATGAGCCTAAATCAAAGAAGTTTCAGACAAGGGAGTAGACGTCTTTTTGAATGTCCTCCAGAAGTTTTGGTAAAATAGTCCGTTTGGGTTCCATTTAGTCCTGGGGCTTTAGTAGCCCAAGCTGGAAATTTGTTGCTTTAAACTCTTCCATTGTTACTTGGGCTAACAGAGCATCATTCACCTCTCTATGGACGAGCATTGGATATTGATCTAATACTGGTTGAAAGTTTCTATCTCCCATGGATTCAAACAAGGTCTCATAATATTTGAAAATGTGCTAATTTAGACTGCTTGGTCTCGACACCACTCCTCATCACCAATTTTCAAAGCTGAAATTTTATTCCGTTGTCGCCTTTGAATTGTGATAGCATGAAAATATCTTGTATTTCTATCTCCCCCTTTTAGCCAACTAATCCTAGATCGCATCAGCCAATAGGATTCTTCTTATCTCCGCGCTCTTTCAATTTGCTATATGATGCAGTTTAAGGTTCTCGATGAGAGGGGTCTTTGGGACTATTTGTAAGAGCGTTGTCGCGACCTAAAAATTTCGAACAAGTGAATGAAATTCTCAAGTTAACAGATTATCAGGTTAATTAGATCGACTAACCTAATATGGACTCTCCCAAGCCCTACCGAATCGCGACTTTAATGTTTTTGTTCAAATGATTTTAGAATTTGGAGTTGTCACTAATCATTTTTTGGTAGGACGATTAGAAACCTAAGTAAATTAGCGAGAGAACTAAATTACTTCTACGAACTAGAAATTATGAGTTCGGGGACTTGGTTACACTAGTTAATTAAAACTAATGCCCTTTCAGTATCTTAATTTCATGGGTATCCTAATTTGGCAACTCAGGCTTAGTTTACTCCTAAGGCTCTAGTAAGGTGTTCTCTTTTTGTATTTTCACTTTTAAGATAGGATGCATGGATAGTAACGAGTGCATGGATAAGCAAAACATAAACATATAGATATGGACACGTGATCGCATACATGTGAACGCGAACATGCAATCACGAATATACGAGCATAGATATACGAATATGACGTGCAAACGTGAATGTACGTTACATGTGAACATGGACACACAAATACAACATTTGAACGTGGATATACAAATACAGTCATACGAATGCAGACATGCGGATGCGACAAATGAATGCGGATGTGCAGACGCGACATACATACGTGGACATGCGTATATAGGTATGCGAATACAGACAGGCGACTACGAAGGCATACGAATATGACATACGGATTCGAAGACGTATGAATACAATATGCGAGCATGACATATGTACTTGAACGTACGAACGCAACATGCGTACTTGGACGTACGAACGCTACATGCGTACTGGGACATGCGTATGTAACATGTATACGCGAATCATGCATACGTGAACATGCATACACGATATGTGAATGCAGATATGCGGACGCGACACGTGAATAAATCATCAAAAATAGGATTGGCCAGTCGAAATGGTTTGTTTCCTAGTTTTTGAACTTTTTCCGAATTTTCTAAAATTTTTCAAGACAATTTGCCTATGAGAGGGCAAAATCATCATTTTTGAAAATATATCAGGAAGGGAAATTATCAAAAATAGGATTGACTAGTCGAAATGGCCCGTTCCTAGTTTTTGAAATTTTTTCTGAATTTTCTGAAATTTTTCAAGACAATTTACCCATAAGGGGCAAAATCATCATTTTGAAAAGATCAAGAAGGGAAATCATTAAAAATAAGATTGATCAGTCGAAATGGCTCGTCTCCTAGTCTTTGAGATTTTCTTTTGAGTTTTTATTTAGATGAATATGCATGAATCAATAACAATACGAATACGTATGCGGCATGGCAAAGTACGCATGAGCTATGCTATATGAAATGCATATGAGTGACATTCTTTGGTATTTTTGAATTAATAAGACTGAAGATGCAAATATTCTGAATATAAACGCAATATTAGAAGATGCGATATAAACGACAGTATAGACAGTATAGGATAAGCATTAAAAATTCCTTCAAGCCGAAAGAGGGAGTGAGCTAACGACTTCTGTGCAATGTTACGACCTCCAGCAGGTGGCTCGGCCATCCCATTCTGGGGTTTGATTGTGCATAAATTAAACTGCAGAAAGTAAGGGCAGTAAATAAAGGACCTCCAATGGGTGGCTCGGCCTACTCATTCTGGGGTTTGATGGTTCAGAAATTAAGCTATAAAAAGTAAAGGCAGTAAATAAAGAACCTCCAATGGGTGACTCGGCCTACCCATTCTGGGATTTGATAGTGCAGAAATTAAACTGCAAAAAGTAAAGGCAGTAAATAAATGACCCCTAATAGGTGGCTCGGCCTACCCATTCTAAGGTTTGATGGTGCAGAAATTAAACTGCAGAAAGTAAAGGCAGTAAATAAAGGACCTCTAACGGATGGCTCGGCCTTGGCTTGGGCTACCCATTCTGGGGTTTGATAATGTAGAAATTGAACTGCAGAAAGTAAAGGCAGTAAATAAAGGACCTCCAATGGATGGCTCGATCTTGGTTCAGCCTACCTATTCTGGGGTTTGATAGTGTAGAAATTAAACTGCAAAAAGTAATGACAGTAAGTAAAGAACATCCAACGGGTGGCTTGGCCTTTCCATTCTGGGGTTTGGATCTTTTAAAATAAAGATACAACAAATTAATTCGACAATTCGAGCCAAGCTCGGAGACAGATTAGCTAAGAAATTTGTGCACGCTTAGGAGCTCGTCCGGGCTAATTTTGCACTTCTGTAGGATTCATCGTTGATATGGAGCTACCGTTGTCTGACATAAAATATGGTGAAAGTCACTGTAGAAAACTGTGCTAATTTACATCTAAATTTACATCTAAAGCCAGAAAAATAAAAAGAGCACTTAGCTTCAATTTACTGCTAACTTGAACATCTGGTGCACAGTTCAATTCAAGGAAGAAATTAAGTAGATCTTCAGAGTCTTTCTTCTCACAATATGCATAAACAATTTCAAATAGAATCGAGCTATAAAGCCATAATCTTTTTCTCTTCAATTCCGCGTGGTATTTCCTTTTCGCATGAATACTGTTCGCCTGGACTTATTTGGCTAGATTGTGATCCTTTTTGACCGGAAAGGATCGCTGTCTTTGAACTCACGGCTTCTCGACTTATGATGGGATTGAGGAAAGATGCGACGCACGGCTTCTCGACTTATGATGGGATCAAACAATGGGCAAATACACTTGAGAACATTGTTCGAGCCAAGTTCCAGCACACGCATAGCCTCAAAATCGTGCTCCAATCAGTCTTCTTTTAGCTCAATTTGTATTCTGGACAGCAAGATGATCTAACACAAAGGTGTAGCTTTGTTAGATGTTGAATATTGACCAAAATAGAATCAAATTACCGTATGAACAGAGCCGATTCACAAGATTGGATAGTGGCTCGAGATGGACTATTCTTGGTGATATAGGTTGTAGCGGACATCAATACTACATGGGATGGAAATACCGAGCTGTGATGGCTCATATTCTCTAGTCAAAATGGCCATCTTCATGAACAAATCTCACGCTTTTGAAGGAGAGAGAGAGAGAGAGAGAGAAAAATAGATTCGAGATTAGTGACCCACATCAGACTCCCCTGAGAAAGACTATGGCATATACTAATAGCCGTCGTACTTCCCTTTACCAAACAATGGAGCAGTCGAGTGACTACTTGTGCATAAAAAGTGTCTATAACAAAAGTAGACTGAATTAACCATCCCGATAAGAACACTCGAGCCTTAAGCAGAAATGGGCTGGCCAAGACAAAGACTGAGTGTCAAATTGCAATAAGAAGAGAATCCCATGTCAGAAAGATCGAGCCCTTAAAGCACCCAAAAACTCGAAGCTATCTTTGATCGAGAAAATGAGCCCATAAAGAGTAACTGCTCCTTTTTCTCTCTTTTTATCCTTTTTTTAGAACCAGAACCGAGGAAGACCCAGGATCTTTTCCCCCAGTTCCTCCGGAATCCCTCTCTGGTCAGCTTGCAATCACCCTTTTTTTTATTTTGAAAACCAGTTTTCTCAGATATTAAAAGCTCTCTCCCTAATACAAGGCTGCACAACAGATCCTCTCTGAGAATTGCACTCTCAAGACTCCAAAGATTCTTCAAACTGCAGTCTTACATAGCTCGGCCGCTCCATACGTGAGCTGAAGAAGAGAGCAAGATCGATGGACATCTCTAAACCAAATATCATCAAAACTCCAAGACGCAATCTTTGGATCATCCGATTACTTTGGATGCAAGCTCCCATCCTCTGATGTTTTTCTGGTGATGCCTTTGATTGTTTTCTTTTTTTCTCAACACCCTCCCTCCCCCAAGTTCCTTCAGGAACGGCTTTTAAAAAGGTGACCCCGTCGCCCACGTAGAGGGTGACACGAGGATCCTCATAACCATCTTCTTTGGATTCCAATTGAGTAAAGGGGAAGAAGAGTGAGCACTTTTCATATGCGCACTCATCTCTCTCAATAAGCTCCATCACACCATCCAAGACAAGAACTTTTTTGTATGTTGACGACTGGAAAATCATAACATTCTGGTGGTCTCCTCTCAGTGCTCTCTTTCGGTGAAAGTGCCCCCACTACCCTTTGTCTCGCCCCCAGCTCATCATTTCCTCCATGTGTATCTCACTTGTACTTTATTATTTCCCTCATGAGTGCTTAACAAGTTCGTGCAAGTCTTCATGAATGCTACTATCAGAGAATAAATATTCAAAATGGGGAATAAGGGGCTGCTAATTTGCAGCTGCAATGGCAAGAACACTATCATCCTCTCTTCGCCTTTTCTCTTTCATTTCTCTGATCTCAGCAACCAAAGATTTTGTGCTCAAGTTCTTTGGATCCTTGTTAAAATCTGAACAACACTTTGTCCCCTCCTCCTACTTCTGTTTAAGCCGGATCAGACAGGCAATGCAAGAGTTGGGTTTTTCCTACAGGTCTCTAGTACATCCAGGGCATTGAAAAATCTTTCACTCTTTATGATATCGGAATGTACACCAGCATAAAACGCATCAGCGAGCAACGACGAACCAGAGTGAGCAGCGACCACTTCCGCCCATTCCTACTCTGGCATCCCATCCCTCACAAAATTAATGCGAAATTCCACTCGTTGCAATTGATTGTAATTAGACTATAGCTTTAGTTTATCGGACATAAACACCATAGAATTACTTGACGTAGTAGGCATATATGCAGATGAACCTCGATTTTCTTATGATTGTAGTTCTCCATTCTAACTCTCTAACTGACTACTATTGATGCAGTGACTGAACAATCATCAGCCTCCAATGTACATTACGTCAAACTACTTGTCTAACCTTTCTGAAGTAGGAAGACTTTAAGAAAAATCAATCCAAAGCCACCATCTGACAACATATACACTTGGACTGAACAAGGAAGAAGATTCATTCTTTTTTCTTTTTTTCTGCATGCTTACAGTTCAAAATTGGACACCACAAATTAATCCCTAAAGCTGGCATCCAGTGATCTAAAATCTTTGGTGAAAAAGGCAAAAAGGATTTAGTATGAAGTACCAAAATTTCTGAAAGTGCTAGAAAAGGCTTAGGGAAGAAAATACAATAAGGTCGTGCAATTACACCTTGAAAATTAAACACCAAAGATTCATGGCTTAGCGGCTTAAGAAACCCATTTAGAATAAGTACATGATGGTAGCTCGGAAAATATGTAGAGAGAGAGAAGACTGTCAACTGATGAATTGAATTTGGAAAACCGAATGCAACAACGAAAAATACACCATCATGCCATTGAAAAATTTGGACTATTAGAGGACATTGTCACGACTCCAGAAATGCAACAATAAAAAATTACAGAGCTAGAATGAATTTTCTATAATTTTTTTTCAATTAATCTGAAAATGAGAGTAACAAAGTAATTCTCGATTTCAGATTAATTTTTGCAGATTTTCTTTAGCCAAAATGAAGAGAAAATTAAAAAAAAATTGACTATTTTTTTAATATTTTTGTGGCCTCAAATAATATTTTTTAATAAAATTTCAAATATTTTTTTAATTTCTAAAAAATATTAAAAAAATGAAAAAATATGAAAAGTTATTTGTTTGTTCAAAAATGGTTGCCTAGGCTTGGCCAAGGCTTCCAAAGTTGGTTTTGCGATTTTCTCATTTTTTCTTGATTTTCTATGAATATTTTTTTTAAAAAATAAAATGCAGAAAAATACTGAAAATATGAAAATTTATTTTTTGGACAAAATTGGTTCCGTAGGCTTGGCCAAGATCCCCAAAGTTGATTTTTTAATTTTACGATTTTTTATGGATTTTCTATTATGTTTTTAAAAGAAAAAATGATTAAAAATCAGGTGTCAACAGCTGCCCCTCTTTGAAAGGAAGCTCGGTAGAGGTTTATTTCAAATACAAGATGACACATAAATTCTAATTGACTCAACCTAAGGAAATAAAAAGAGTTATGACATCTAATCTCCAATACTTATTTATGTAGGTTCTGATCTAGACCAAACTTGTGGAGGCTCTTATAAAGTGAGAGAGAGATAGAGAGGAGAGCTTTCCTAGCACTTACCTACGCGTCATACGGCTGTCGCCTAACATTTATGCTCTCTGAACAAGCACCCAAAGATTCATTCTAAGGATACTCCGGGGAGGTTAAGTTTTGACCTGTATGGTAGGTCAACCCATGGCAGAGTTCCTAATGAAAGGACTCTAGTAGCAATCTATCCTACTTAAAGGATCCGCCTGTATTTTGATCCGTATGGTGGGTTGTACCATAATAGAATTCCTAGTTAAAGGGTTTTACTGAGCGATTTACCTGATGTCAGATTCACCGAAGAAAATATCTGTAAGAAGGACTTTGTGCCTGTAGAAAGGACTTAGTCCCTGTAAGAAAGACTTTTGTACTTGTAAGAAGGACATTTGAAAACGGACCGCTCCGTATTAGGGTTTCTAATGGAAGGGCTCTGGAGACGGCATATCCTACTAAAAGGGCTCGTCTAGGTAGTGCTTGCAACTCAAGGCTCGGGAATGAATCATTCTGTGTTAGAAGTCACCAATGATTACCTAAATGTCATATTTTTTGGGTAGATCGAAGAGGTATTGACTAAAAAAATGATTTTTGAGTGCCAATCTAGGATCTGGGGAGACTAGGAATTCTGCAGAAGCTCAAACCCGGATTATATTCTCTTATCGCTTTAGGAATAAACCAAAGAGGCATAGATCAAAATATCTCGAACATTTCTATTTTCAAGACGAATCATGCTTCATTGAAGAAGGTAAATACCTGTATGTGCTGCAATGGATTCGAGCACCCTGACAATCGTCAGAATTCATTCTTTTGAAAGGTTCAGGTTGAAGATATACTTACCTAAGGATTTGGAAGAAATGCCTGGTGGTTTCTCGACAGCTAGGCTTGTTCATTCAATAATTGCCGAATAAATTTCGAGACCTTGGAAGGTAACTCGAACATCGGGAACGTGCTACCTATCAGGCAGTGTCAAAGGTAACATGTGTAAGCATTTTTCATCAATGAGTTCATCGGTTCATGCAAAACTATTTAGCTAAATTTGCAATGATTAGAAGTAGTCTATATAATAACTCATGATGCAATCAAAATGTGGATCATGCAGAACTATTCTGTCAAGTTTGCATTACTAATTCTGTTCAAGGAGGCTATCATAATATGAACACCTCGAATGTAATCTGAATGGGGAACTTTAGTCCGAAATGGTTTGCTCTCACTCTAAAGAAAGGCTATTTATCCCAATTGCAGGATTAAAAAGAAATCACTTAATCTTACCATCATCACATTCAGCAAGAGTCTGAGTAATCTCGCAACTGGTATGATCAAGCCGATCTGAAGGTCTTGATTAGGACCATAATGTAGGCTGGGTCAAAAGCTTACCAAAAGGGACTCTTTTGAGCCAAGACTATTGATAAAAAAGTCTTTATCATCTGCTCCGGGTTTACAAGTCAAGAACCCTACAAAAATGAGAGAGAAATAATCTTGCTCGTACCTTTTCAAGAGATGCTTAAAATCATTCAACTCTACGTTAACTCAAGCACCTTAATCAGAAAAGACTTTCGTAGGTTGTAACATAGGTTAGGACTGGGGTCTAAGGAAGTGAAAGGCTTATTTTGGCCCATAAAATATATAAGGTGGGTTTGACATCGGTGATCATTGCATCTTTATTACTAGTCTCGGTCTTCTGGAACTGTTTTCAAAGGATACCATTGCTGTATGAGAATGGTGTCAACTTCTGCTGATATCGTCGTCACTCCTGAACAGTATAAACTTCAATTGAGTATATTTTGCAAATTGACTCTTTTGAAAAGTTTCCTTTTGCAACCAGATCCCATTGGAAATTTTACAAAAGGAGACAATATATTTTCACCAAGTTTACAAAGTGAACATTGATTTGAATGGGCATTGGCCTTACTTTTAACTGGTGCTTTACTTTTTCATGCCCGGGACTAGCTTTTCTCTCTCTCATTTATTTTTTTTTTCAAAGATTGTGCCGTTATGCACATGCATATCAAGGATTTAGCACACTTGAAGAGTTGACCTAGGAACTCTATATAGAGCTACTTCTTCTGAGTTCTTCTACTTTGAGGAGGCGTCATCTTCATCTTGGAATGAGCAATGATCACCAAAAGATTTTGTAAGAAATGAATATGCAGGCTTAATTAGGCGATACAGAGGATAAAAGTGTATCAGATAGAGAAACGAATGTTTTTCATCGTCTCAAGGCATTTGAATTACCGTATGAGGTTGAAAGCAAAGAAACACTCGAAAGTTGATGTTAGTCCGAGCAAGAAAATTTCTATCCATTTACCTCGTGCTATTGCTGGGACTACCTCTATTTAGCCTCGATGTGGGGTGGTTCTTAAGAGGAGTTACGAAATGAAACTGCCGCTCAAATGGGTTGTCAATGGTCACCTATAGTGTTTAGGATAGAGAAATGATCGCATCTTTCTCTTCGGCTATCGAACCTTTTACGAGAAAACCCATTGCCTTGGGGAATGCAGAACCTATTTAGCACACGACTCACTATGGATTAAAATGTAGGATGTGTGTGGAGATGGCTCGCCTCTCATCATCCTGTCATGCCCCATTCTACATATTCGATGCATCATGTGCAGTTTATGCTCCAAATCAGAATTGACAAATTAAACATGCAAAATAGTCATGCATAAATCATGGAAAGTGTAAACACAATGCAGATGTGGCAATTTTTTTTTATATCATGCGTGTTTACAGAATGTGCAAGTATGGAAGAAAATTCTCAAGAGTGGGAGAATTTGGATTGTCCCTGGATATGTGGGCGGATCGAATAAATTGCAAAGTCCACTCCTTGAGTCGAGGAGTGGCTTGTCTCTGACTTTGCCCTCTCTTTTCAATTCAGGGTTTGCCATCAATTTGTCCCATTTTCATCAGAATGGATCTCATCAGATGATCATAATTTTGCCCCTTGGGGGTTATCTCCTTCGACATGTTAAACATCAAAAGGAAAGGAGACATGTTAGCCAGTATTGAAAGGAATAAACTGAAAACGATACTAGCTTACCCTTCATATTGAATGCATTACATTGCCCCTTTACCAACTTCGCTGGGTTGAGTTTTTCTCGACTTTCGTTGGACACTTCACCATTAGAGGCAAGGTTGTGGCAAAGTATTGACTTCGATCTCATTCGTCGAGCTTTTTTGTTTCTTTCTACAAAAAGAAATGTGCAAAAAATTATGTTATTCATTTACAATATTTACAACATTTCCCAACCTTGGGAATCGAACTCGGACCGTTTCGGACTACTGTCGTTCCCCATGCTATCAGGCCCACGGGACCGTAGGTGTCCATGGCGGCTTTCTTTTAAGTATTAATCCTAGAGATGACGCGGTCTTGTTGCATTGCACTGGGCAATTTCACGTTACGGTGTTTTTCAAGGCAATTTACAATCCTTGTTAAGATTAGAATAAATCAATCCAAAACTCGAAACGATTGTGGGTAAATTGGAATGATACAGAACTACCCATCTTTGATCCCGCGTGGGCTTTTTACTTGCAATTTTCTTGTTTGAAGTTATTCATCTAGTGGCCATATCTACGACTTGACTTGCCCCAAGCTTTGTTCAACAAGAGAATCTATGCTCTAGGGGCAGTTTGCAAATTCCTGAGAGTGGAAGGGATCCAATTTAGAGGAGAAGTAACTGAGGGCAAATTGAAACGACACGAAGTTACCCTTCGAACTTGTGCGGACTTTTTAACTTGCAATTAATTCGTCGTGAGTTTGGTTCAGTGATGGATCTAAACATTTAATAGGAGAAAGGAAAATTACTACTTCTTGCTTTTTGCATTAATTCTAGACATCTATAAAAACAGAAAATATCCCACGCAAGGGGATGAAACATATGCATTTGGGATCGGTTCCGCTTCCTTTGTAGGCTCTCCCATGATCAGCTCCATTTCGAATCAGGTACGCATCGGCGATGTTAAAGGACTCATGATAACTGGCTTTGAAGTACAGGCTTCGTGTGCACATTACAGCCCCGGTGCTTCATCAATATCGAACTGGTTGATCATGGCGGCAAGTTCGTCGTCAATGCTACTTGCTTGGTGGTAATACTTCCCCTGTTCCTTGAAAGGCATCAATATTGACCCCATAGGATCGGTTTTCTTATACATTCAAACAAAACTTGATTCTGCTGTGAACTGATCTAACTTGTCATGCCCCGAACCTTACGGGCTCGCGATATCCCGCCATACAATACGAATCACTCGCGTTCACCCGGTCCACGACATGCGACGGCCCAGGAATTCCATCGCGACCAAACGATGCTTCATCAAAATCTTGAACCTACGGAAGCAAAACTCCAAACCCATACATACATGCATACAATACTGGGGTAGAATGGGACAAGAAACAATGGTCGACAAGGACTGCCAAACATGACACACACACACACACACACACACACACACACACACACACACACACACACATATATATATATATAGTATGAGCGTTTGGTACAGACCATCAAAAGGGGAATTACAAAAGAGAGGTCTCAGATCCCACGCTCGACTAACGTCAACCGTAAAAAATCCACTAGTACAGGTCAAGGGCTACGGAAACTCCTTGGGATCGTACTCCTCCTCGGGGTCGTACCCCTCCTCGGGCTCTGGAGAGGAACGCTTGGTGTCCATGGGGTCACCCTCGGCATGGCCGTCGATCATCGACTGTCCTGGGGACGGGAGCTCCTCCATCGGCTCTGGGTCTATCACCTCACCTCCATATGCAGCAGGTCGCAGGATCGTAGGGTCGTCCTCCATGGGTATCGAGGCATCTCGCAAGGGGCCCTCGAAGCCAAACTCACCCTCTCTAAACCAAGCCTCGAATCTATGGGGAACAGAAAGGGGGCCACCCTAATCCACCCATATGGTAGTCAGTCGTCTGCGCCAGATCGTAGCGTTCTCATCCACGTGGTGGGTAGCCTCCGACTCCATCTGAACTGGCAGACCAAAAAGCACTGGGGGTGCGGCCATCACTGGGGTCTGGGATCTGAAAAGTTGGTAACCAGCGCTAGTGAGTCGAGGACTCAGCAAGCTCACCACTAATCCTAGCGTAGGATAAGGCATACAAGTTGGTTCGGCCCTAACCAAGGGTCTAGGGTTTACTAGCTACCTCATACGGGTCTACTCTCTCGTAAGGTAGACAACGGATCTCGGAACAAGGGTCAATCTAACAATATCCACAAGACAGCGAGGAATAAGATTTCACATATATGAGGTGGAAAATCAACATCTAATGAACAATATGCAATGCCAGACACCCAATCAGTTAACCTCATGCCAACCAGATATATCCAGCCCGTGTCTCATACGCATCAGGCTCGTGTCCCAACCCGCGTGTGGTACGCCTCAGGTTGACACGCTTATCTCTCCACTTCCCCGCGTAAACACGCATCAGGGCCGGCCTCCCTTTTGTCACTCCTCTCAATGACCCATGTCATGCTTGCAACCATTTCTCATTCAGACACGCCTCAAAATCTGGTGGGGCACAAGTCAGGCGTTCACAAGGACAGAACATGCATACCAGCATAGCATGACAATCTAACAATCTAGGCACATCACGTCATTCAGTGTGGATAGTATGTAAACATGTATCTATTATGTGCCCTGCATGCGGGTTCATATCATTGGGGTCTAAGAACTGTACCCTGTGTAAATCAAGTTGGGTTCTGAATTTATCGAGGGCCCATTAATCCCATTCGGGTTTTGAGTGAAACCTCTGCCCATCAACATTTCTTATAGTAATATTCCAGACATCTTAAATGGATCGTAAGGCCCATGTTGCAGCCCAAGTTAATACGGCCCAGTCTAAGCCCATTGACTCAATTCAAGCCCAACTAAGTACATGGCCCAACCATCCATCATAAGCCCATATTTAATTATTAGTGGCATGATTTATAAAGGCCCAATTCATGATGTAAATTTTCGTCAAAGGCCCAAGGCCCAAAATTTGCCTAAGCTCGTTAAGCCTAAATTCATCTAATTAGGCCCAAATTAGCTTCCTAAGCCCACCTACTCACTTGGGCTCTAATTCTTCACATCCAAACCCACATGTATAGCCCATTAAGCACTAAATTTTCGTCCAAATGCAAACCCACCAAATTGGACCTAAGCTCATTAACCCAAACTTGATTATTTTAGCCTAAAATGGTCCCCAAGCCCATCTACTATCCATGGCCCATCATTTTACACGCCCAAGCCACTAAACACAGCCCACATTCAGCAATTCCTAGCCCAAAACAACATCCCAAGCCCACGGATAAGCCCACTCAACAAATACCCAAAACTAGATTCAAGTAGTTCTAGCCATAATCCACCAATTAACATTAATCTACTCACACCAAATCACTAATCAAGCCAACCATACACATATACTTTATTCCTAAGCTACAATTAGTGGATTTGCTTACCAAGATGGGGCTAGAACAGCGGCGAGGAAGACGAGGACACCGGGCGGCCGTTTTGGGGCTCACGGTCAACGGAGGTGCTCGGCAATTTGACGGGCTGAGTGGAGGCTAAACGGGGCCGTAACAAGCTAGAAGACAAGAATATGGAGTGGATATAAGTTCCCTAAGCTCCCAAGATCAGATCATGACCACGAAATGTAAAGCACAAAACTGTCCCAGGAAAAACAGTTTCGTCGATCGAAATGAAAATGCACGGATGAATGCCCAAACGATATCGGATCGGAGCGAAATCAAGTTCTGTGAACTCACCTCGAATGGGGCTACGACATATCCAAAATTCAGGACGATCCAACGGTTGAGTTTTTGTGGACGGCAGTTTAAAGTTGAGGGTCAGCTGGGAAAATCCGAACAATGCAGGGTCATGGTTTTGCCTTGTTTCAAAGGGCTTTCAGGCCATGAAAGAGAGGGGGTAAGGGCCAAGAAAACTTACCAAGACAGGGAGAGGATGTGGGAGGATGGCGGCGACGAAATGACGGCGGACGAACGGCGAAACGGGCGGAGTTCCTCGGGCGGACGGCTTAAGCCGAAGAAGAAGAAGAAGAAGAAGAAGAAGAAAACGTGAAGGAGAGGAAGATGATGGGGGTCTGCCGAATGAGGAGGGGAGGGAAGAGAGAGAAGGCTAGAGATTATAATGGATAAATAAAATAAAAAAAATTAAAATGAGAAAGTGGGGTTAGGTTAGGGTTTATGTGACATGATGTGTACTTGACTTGACTTGATTCATGGCATTGGGAATTGTGTCATTGATTAACATCTTGATTTGATTGATGGGACACTTGATTGATGTGGCATTGATTTGACTCGCCTCGATTTGCGTGCCAAATGCACCGATCGGGTCCCCAGCGCAAACGAGTTTCAGACTGGAATTGGTTTCGTTCTAACGCGTTCATTCTAAAATGATTCCATTTAATCCAATTCTAAAGACTGAGCATTTACCGAGGGCATTTCAGTAATTTTTCCGTTCACGTCTTGCTTCGCGACGTACGCCGGCTGTCTGCCCTTCAGGCGACGTTTCTGCAACAGAATCCATTTCTCCATTGTGACTGTCTTAACAGTTCGATTGTCCAATGTCGGAATTCATTTCGTGGTCAAATCCACTAAATACCGACTCTGTCGAATTTTTAGACCAACGGGCGGCTGTTTGGGAAAATTTCCCAGGTAGCCTTCCCCCTTCAGTTAATCGTCCCAGGGTAGCTAATCCTGAGTGAATATTGGTCAGAGGGTACCAATGAAGTATATCCATTCATTTAAAAATCCCGACAATTGGGTCGAATTTTCAGACTGTCACATAACTCACCTCTCAAACGGGTATTTTCAATCCTCAGATGTTGTCTTTCGTCGAGGGTGAGGAGGTTACTGCAGTTGGGGAAGGTGGCAGTGTCAAAAGTTTCATTATACCTCTTGTTTTCTGCTCAGAATTTTTCATTTTCAGCTCTCAGAAACTCGACTTCATGACGCTCATATCAAGTCTTAACTCGGGTTCACCTATTTTGAAACCAAAACTTGACCTGCGAAAGTTCCAGTCCTAGCTCTTGGCTTAGTTCCATTCTTTGTCTGTTATCTGGGATAGGGCACTTTGTGAAGAAATCTTCAAGCCTTTGAATTTGATGCTTAGTGTGGCGATGGTAACGCTTCCTTTGACTCTTGTTGTTATTGTCCTTATCTTTGTTGAGATCTCGGACGTCGTTGGTGGAAGGGCTAGGTTCCATGTTCTTAGTTCCGAGCATGGTCTCGAACTCTTCTTCTCCTATATTCAGCAAGTGACGATAGCTCTCAAACATGTTAGGTTGAGACATCCTTGACCGGTTACTGGTCCCTCAAGGTTTGGTACCCCTCCTCTCTTTCAATTTCTCCAAGTGACCGTGTATGCTTTAAAAGTTAGGTGTCAACATTGAGTGGTAGAATTTTAGGAGTCTTTCGTAGCGAAAATTTACCCAGAGTTTTTTATTTCCAAGAGTAAGGATTGTACTTGACTTCAGGGGGGATAATAGGTCCATAATAACCTTCACTTTAGCAACTTTCCTTAAATTGCTGCCTCTAGCTTCTCTCTTTACATCCAGGACTTCTCTAATTTTTGCGGTGAACATTACATAGCACATCTTCCATAACCCTCCCTCTAGGGATATAAATTAGTTACACCCAAAAGTACTGTGGGTAAATTCGTAATAGTGTTCCAGAATGTCCGGTTCGCATTGCTTTAGGGCAAGTAGGTCTCGTGCAAAACACCAAGGTCCTTCCTCCACTACTCATCTTTTTTCCTCTACGTTAGTGAAATTGAAGGAGAAGAGCCCAATTTCTAAAGCCACGCACTCCACCTCATCCACCTTCCACATTTTTTTCATAGTGTTAAAGAAAGCTTGATAGTTCACATTCGTTTTCGAGAGAAGTTTCCTATATAAGATTTGTTCGCATTCCTTTGCATTCTCTTCAGGGACTGCTTCCTTAACTACTACTACATCACTTTCAGACCACATATCTTCCAGCATTCTACACAGAGCCATTAATCACACTTCATTATCTTTCTCCTCTTCCATAACAGCCAACCACCACAGGTCAGACATGCTTACAGGTAGTGATAGAACATACTTGACAACATTGGGTGCCAACTAATGTGTAGGGAAAAAGGTTGAACCAGGTGTGCTGAAGAAAAAACTCTGGGAGGGTGAGAAGAAATAGCTAGATGGTGTTACTGAGAGCTGTAGCTGACACAAATAGGTGGAGCACTAAGAATGCTAGGGGGCAAGAAATACTAGAGAGGTGGTGGAATGAAGGGGGCTTAAGGAAACAGAGAGACGGCTATACCTACCTCTGTCCTCTGCGGGATGAGTTATCCATTGAAAAAATAGGGTTAGGTATTCGCGATGGAAATGGTAACTACGGAGAGCTGAGCTTAGGGAGAGGAAAGGTTGAGAACGAGAAAAAAGGGGTAGAAAAGGTTAGTCAATAATTATTCAACTGCACTGCAGTTGATGACATGCAATTAAATGCAACTATTGCAATCAAATCGATTCCATCATAATTTGAGATACCCCCAATATATATTTCTTGTAATTCGTTTATTTTAAGAAGAAAAGGTGTTTTTTAGCGGTTTATCAAAATGAAGAGCATCTTTCAATTTCCCATCAAAATTTAAGATAATAGTCAAACCTCAGACGTTTGATGAATAGATAACAACGTTATTCTTGAACCTCGTTTTTGTTTGCCCCTGCGGAACACATGTTGACGATGTTCCTCTGGAATCTGTGTGTCATCTGGTTCCTAGCAACTCGCAACAAGTACTACATGAGGCATTAGATCATGGAGAAAATATTAGGTCGTACCTCCACGCCATGTCCACTGCATAGTGGGATCCATTCATTGATGTGGTGTCATGTGTCGATCAATGAGTGGGTCAAGACTACGCTGATGTTATGGGGTGAGTGGTCTAATATTTTCTAAAGAGAGAGGGAAAGTATGCACGCACGTGTCTTCATCACTCAAAAAAGAATATTGGGAGAGGGCTAAATTCTAAAATATTAAAAAAGAGAGAAAGTGGGACACATCCGTTGACGTGGTACCACGTGGTTGATCACTGAATGGCTTGGAACTATGTCATCCAGTAAAACTAGTAGGCCTGCTAAACATGTGGGTCATGTCAAAAATGGTCCAACCCATATTAACCTATTTTCGTAAAATATAAATCTAGTGACCCATACCTGACTCAACTCATACTACTAAAACACTACAACATTAAATAAGTTTGATAATTTTTTAAAAAATTATATATTGCTAAAATTATACAGATAATTCTATAGTTTTAAAAAGAAATCTGATTTTTTTTATTTTCCTATTTTCAACATATAGCAAGGGTCGCCGATGGTTAGTATGACCCACTAGATCTCAACGAGCTCGAGGCTCGCCCAAGGCCTTTACAGGATTCATACATTTTGGGTTCAGGTTAAATGGGTTGAATACGGATATGCACCCAACCCACATCCCATTCTAACTTAGGCTTTAACATTTCAATAGATTTTTAAAATTTTAGGTGACTCATGTTCAGGAAAATTACCAAAAAAGTCCTAAACTTATTATAATTGTGTCGATTCAATCTTAAACCTTTTTTTTTTGTTGATTTAGTCTTAAACCTTTTGCAATTATCCTATTTTAGTCCATCCGGCGAATTTTGACTAGTTAACGCTGAAATGGATGCCGGTTAGTGTTGGGTTTCTAGCGGTCCCGAGCGCTCGTTAAATACATAAAAACATATCATATGCGCCAGCGGAAAAAAAATAAATTCAAACGGCGCCCCAGATCGTCTTAGAAATCCTCGTATACTTTAATCGAAAATCCAATTTTCTAAAGCTAGTTTAGAAACGTACCTGGATAACAGAGGTTGGATGTGGCTTTGCTTCTTTGTCCTCGAGCCCAAGAGATGTCGGGCCTCTAGTTCAGACACGTCCTGACACTCATGTGACTTTGAAGACGAAGATTCGGAGAAACGGCCCTCGGATTATGCTAGTAATCCTCGCGGCGTCTCAATCCGAACCCTTTGTTTTCAACCAATGGAAACACAAACTTTGTGTATCTGAATTGGCCGATTTTCGGGCTCACTTTCTCAAGAAATTTGGTACGTGTATGTGTGGCTCTCACACATTTCTAACCTATTAATTTGAGGGACTTCTCCTCTATTTATAGAGGATGGAAAGTGGGAGAGAGAAAGAGGGGGAGGGGCGGTTTAAACCACCCCTCTAAACCGCCTTACGTGGCGGCCCATTAGGGGGCCGCCATATATCCTTCCAATTGGCCCACGTGGCCAGCTGAACACTGGTCAAAGGCAGTCAAACCGCCTTTGATCAGCCATGTGGGCCCCGCCCATTGGGCGGTGGTCAAAGGCGATTATTTAGCCGCCTTTGACTAGCCCGTCGGCCAGATTTGGGCATCCATTTGGGCAGCCCAAATGGCATCATTTTTAGCGGCAATTCTCATCCACGGGCTCTAGACATTCTAGATTTCAAGTCCCTCAAGTTTATGATCAAATTACGTCGTTTGACGTGCCAAACGTCTCTGTCAAACAGATAGAAAATATTATTTTACTTTTGACTTTTTAGAGGATAACCTTCTTATCCTCTCTGTTGGATAACTATTCTTATCCAACGATAATGCAGGCATAATGTAACTATTACATCATCAATAACATCATCCTGATGTCATGCCTGTGTCATCTATTTCGTCCTTTAGTAAGCATTTAAAAAGGGAAACGAATCTAATCCATTTCAACTCCTTTTGATTATACAAATAGTCCTATCGCATTCTCGCAATCCCGTCTTCGTCATGGACATCGCCAGATTTCGGTTAAGGCATGTGACATCTCTAGGTTCATCCTTGAACTGGCAGTGAGATTCCTCAAGGAATTGATCGTCCCAAATCAATCCTTAGATCCCACAAACCATGAGTGACGTGTAGCAACATATCACGATCACCCAGTCAGAATGAAGTACGAGGACAAAGTGAACCTATTGGCCTTGGTTCAGTGTTATTCAGTCCTTCTATCTTACTATGTCATGATCGAATGAGGGCCATGGATATCTGAATCAAACCCACAGATTTGATCATATGCACAAATCTATCTAACGTGCATTTGGCGAGACTCCTCTCGACTTTTGCCTTGGCCAAGGACTTTCTAATGCACTGTCACACATAGATCACATAGGATATCAACCTCATCCAATGAGGAGACAGATCCCAACTGTTGCCAACGCCTATGACTTCGTATATGGAGGACTATGGCCATCATGCACAGAGGTGGATCAATGATCGGCCAATATCGTACCTGTGAACCACAGCCATCCAATATACAAGCCAGCATCGTGGCTCAGATCTGAGGACCACTAACACACTAAAGCCAAGAGCAATTGAGACATTGACCAAGCACAAAGCTTCCATGTTAGTCAATCGCTCTTTCGTCACGTTCAATGAATTCGATCGAACTCGTTTCGATACGAACACCTGTGTTCTAGCTTGGACGTCTAACGTCCGATGACTTGTGACTCGTATCTCTATTGGGTATCCAATGCTCAAAAGCGAGGCTGCGAACACACTGGTCTCAATCGGATCGTGAACGCCCAATCCATGATCCTTCGACCAGGAACCAATCTTTGAAGATCAGAGACCAATTGATGACCCGTCACACATATTCTTGACGCCTCAAGAATGGGTATCAGTTCCAACTGATCTAATGGACTTTATTCATCTAAAATGAAGGGGACAATATAAATAAACATGCGTCTTGCCATTAATAAAATATCGATAGTACAATATTTATACCATACATGTGACTATCACATGGTTGCTTTAGGGCATACTCCTAACAGCTAGCTGGTGATCGAATATTTTAATTTTTTTTTTGAAAATTTTATGGTTTTTTTATAATTTTTCTTTTCCTTTTTTTCCCCCAACCATTTCCCTTCCTCAACCGGTCATCGAGGTCCGGCGATTCGCCTGAGGTGTGGTCGTCGAGGCCGAGTCTCGCCTATTTGTGGCGGGGGCTCGACCCCACCGTCCCCGAGTGAGGCAACGACGGCGAGGTCAAGCCTCGCTATGGTCAGGTGAGGCTCGACCTCGCAGCCTAGATCTGGGTACAAGAGAAACCTCGTTCTTGGCGCAAACGAAGGATTGAGTCAAGCCTCGAAGGGGATTCGAAGTAGACGAGCCGCGATGTAGAAAGGGAGGACTCTAGATGCAAGCCGTAGGCATTAACGAGGTACAAGACCGTGAAGGAGTGCGATTTCAAGGAGGTCGAGGATAGTCTATATGGGGTTTGAGCTCGGGTGGGAAGCACAATAAACACCCTAGTTTGAAGCAAGCTCTATGAACGAGGTTGATGAGCATGGGATCATGTCCACTAACGATGGACATGCATGATTTTCATGAACTCGAAGATGAACTAACTACATTTTGCTTTGTGATTTTGGACACCGAAGGGTCACGACGCCTTGCAGGTTCTTCACTGTGGTGCTTGACCTTCAATTTTGGGTAGCCCAAATCTGGGCTTGCGACCATGCCTTTAGCCAGTTGTCGAACCTTGGCGATTGGTTGAGGAAGGGGAGGGGTTGGGGAAGAAGAAGAAAAAAAAATAAAAAAAAAATAAAAAAAGTATAAAAGTTCATAAATTTTTTTTAAAAAAAATATTAAAATATTTGGTTATCGGCTGACTAGCGTTCATGTTAGTGCCGGCCAACCAAAATTCACTAGATGGACTGAAATGACACAATTGCAAAAGGTTTATGACTAAATTGGAAAAAAAAAGATTTAGGATTAAATTGGCACAATTGTAATATGTTTAAGACTTTTTTGGTAATTTTCCCCTCATGTTCAACGTAAACACACTAAAATTGAGTTAATAAATTGGTTTTGACCCATGTTGCCACCTCTACGTATGAGTTACGCGATAGACTTTAATTGAAAATTTTGTTATGTCATCTCATAAATAGAAATTCGTAGATAAACATTTATATGTTTTGCTGGAAAATTAATCAATTGGGGAAGAAGTATGTAGTCAGATTTTGAGGTGTGAATTCACTTTCTTTAAGCAATTATTTGCCACACAACTTTGCTAGTGATTTCTAGCAAAAATCCTTCAAGATACAACAAAGTCTCAAATGAGAAGACCAGATAGCAATTTTGGGTATTTTTCCAAAAATTCTCAAAGTTTTTACTGATTGAATGCATGCAATTAGTTAAACCTTTGAATGGCCATACCCTATTATACGTGCCTGCCAATTAGGGAATTGATGCACTTGTATTTTGTATGACCATCTTGATTTGATTTTCAATTAATCTTTCGCATGCGCCATTCGTATATAAAGAAATATTAAAGAAGAGAGAATGGTTAGTAAGCCTTGGGGCTATAGCGAATTGGGACACTACATCAAGAGTGTATTGCTGAATGACTACATCAAAAAAGGAGTATACGTGGAACAACCCTAGGATTTGAAGATTTAAAGAGCTCAAAACATATTTACAAACTCAAGAAAGCTCTATATGGACCTAAGCAAGCTCCACGAGCCTAGTATGAAAGGTTATGTTACTTCTTTATCAAAAAAGGTTTCAAAAAAGGAACGGTAGACCCAACCTTATTTATCAAAAATGAAGGTAAAGATATCTTACTCATTCAGATATATGTTGATGATATTATATTTGGTTCTTCTAACGAAAAACTCTACGAGAATTTCTCGTAGATCACGTAGAGTGAATTTGAAATGAGTATGATGGGAGAACTCACCTTCTTACTTAGACTTTAAGTGAATTAAATCAAACAAGGAATCGTGATACATTAAGAGAAGTATGCAAAGGAAATCATAAAGAAAATTCGGTCAGGAAAACTATAAGAAAACTGTATCACCAATGTCTTCTTTATCCAAGCTAGACAAGGATGAACATGGCAACAGGTTGATTAGAAGCTCTATAGAAGCATGATTACTTCATTATTATATCTCGCTACTTTTAGACCTGATATTATTTTTAGTGTATGTACGTGTGCGAGATTCCAATCATATCTTAAGGAATCACACTTCTCAATTGCAAAGAGAATTATTAAATATGTTGGAACCAATCCTAATATAGGATTATAGTATCTAAGGACCTCAAACTTTACTTTATGTGGCTACCCAGATGCTGATCTTGTAGGATGTCAGTTAGATAGGAAAAGTACCTCGAGAGCATGTCAACTTCTAAGATTCATGCTAGTGTCTTGGCACTTAAAGAAACAAAACACTATTGCACTATCAATCGCAGAAGTTGAATATGTAGCTTTGGAAAATTGTTGTGCTAAGATCTTATAGATGAAGCAACAACTGAGAGATTTTGATGTTGAAGTTTCAAACATAGAAATCAAGTGTGACAACACTAGTGCAATCAACCTCACAAAAAATCCAATTCTGCGCTCTCGAGCTAAGCATATTGAAATTAAAGGGGGGATTTTCTATGTTCCAGAGTGCCATGTTTAGTTCTTTATATTTTTTATATTTATTTATTTTATTTTTGGGGTATCCATATCTTTGCTTGTATTTTAGTATATTTTATGCTTTTCGTTTTGGGTTTATCAATCGCTGACCCCAACTGGTTTGAGATAAAGGTGATGTTGATGTAGAATGTTCTGCTCTCTAGACAAAGGTAAAAATGGCAGGAATAGGCAGTAGGTAAATAACAACCAACACTAGCGAAAGATCATTTCATTTATATATATATTGTTAACCCCAAAAAGCAAAACATCTACAAGTCCTACCTTAGGGCTACTTCATGCGACTACCAAAAAGATACTAGGTTAGGGTAAGGTTAATATTGCATCCAGTGTGTTAAAAACCCAACATTTTTTTTATGTATTTGGAATTGTGAGTAGATACTAATCCAATGCAACTCAAGCATTTTGGATTGCCATTAATAGAATCCTAAGGTATCAGAATGGTACTGCTGAAGGCTATACAGATGTTGACTGAGGAGAAAGTTTAGATGAGAGAAATTCTACCTTTGGATTTGCGTTGTTACTTAATAATGGCGCCATATCATTTAGTAGTAAGAAGCAAATGTGTGACATTCTGAATTTCGACTCGTTTTCGAAATTTATTACATAGAATCGATTATTTCATTGATGCGCTCTAATTAAATCTCGCTCGAGACTAATTACCTTGTGATGACTAACCGAAAGGGATGGGCTACCTAGGACTTTAAAGTATGTGGACCTAATAAATCGATAGAATATCTCCTACTAGCCGCCTATTGGTCTGAGTATTTATTAAAGTCTCTATCAGATGAATTTAGCCATGAAATGAATTCTGAACTTGGATAATCGAATTTTTGTGAATATCACAATTGTGTTTTGAAGGTCGTTTCGATAAGTTCCGTAGTTGGCAGTTTTGTTTCGGAGGTCTGAGTAAGTTAGAAATAACTGTTTTGCCCCTAATTTGTAACGGACTCCCTAGTTGGTGGGTAGTGTTATTTTTGAGTGATTATAAATTTGGTCCAAATATGTACCGCGTCCAGTGTGGTTCGCGTTAGAATTTCACCCAGTCCCAATTTCACGCATTCCAAGAAAAATGTCTCGTCATTGTCCTGTCGATGTTAAATCAATTTCATCAGTCAAATCAATGTTATCACTCAAATCAAGCCACCAAAGTGTCACTTCCGTCTTGAACAAGTCAAGTCTACCACATTTTTGTCAAATCCCAACGATCACAAGTCAACTCACCTCTTTTTATGATACATGATCACTTTCTTCCATTTTTCCAAGACAACCCATCACCTTTTTGGAGATAACTTGTCAAGCCCATTCATTTTTCAAGACACCTAATCATTCAAGGAATAGTGAAATGAGGTTTGAATTGGGGAAACCCTTTTTCCTTCTTTCTTTCCTCTCTCTTCACTCTTTCCCTCCCTCTCACTCACCTGATCACTCTCTCCCTCTTGGCCTTTACTTCGCCTGCTCGCTCTCGGCTATCACCACCCCCATTGGCACTGTCTCTTTTGCCCCGTCGACCACCACATTCTCTCTTCTCTCTAAGCTCACTCTCTAGCTCGCTCTCTCTCTCGGTCTCACTTGCCCGTCCTTAGTCTCTCTCGGTCGCCGCTGCCCGTCCACCGGTAGCCATCATGCTTCGTTGCCTCTCCCTAATTTTCCATCGTTGTCAAGGTAAGCCAACCCCTAACTCTTGAGTAGGATGTTGTATAAACCTTGGTTAAGCTCTAGAATGCGTTTATAGGGTAAATCGGTTGAGGGTTTATGGGGAACTTGGGGTTAAATGATTAATCGGGCTGATTTGAGGTGTCAAGGTACTATTCATGTGCAAATAAGATTGTTCATGGTGCAATGTGATACTTTGAAAGGCTGAGAGTTGAGCGTGGAGACCAAGATGGTATAAGCTTGAAATTGAGGTGTTTGAACCAAACCAAGCCGAGGTTGAAATTAGTGGCTTTATTCACGAGCCCTTATTACTATTCATGAGCGAAATATGGCTGTCCTTGGCTGTGAGGTTGGGTTTGAAAGGCTCGAGTGACGTCTATTGAGTTCGAGTTGGATTAGAACGCAATGGAGGTGATTAGAGCGAAAACGGGCCTAAGTTGTAATTGGCACTAGTTCCGACCCTAGGTACTGTTCTTAGGGCAAGATTAATGATGTAATGGCTGTACATGTGAGTCATAGATTGTATTTAATGAGATAAAAACCGAATGAGCATGTTTAAGGCTTAAATAGAGGATTTGGCTAGTTTTGGCAACTTGTGCGTGTCCAAGGAAATAATGGGCTTAGACATTATGTTATGTCATTAATATCGATGCCGAGCATGAATATGTTTACATATCGAAAAGATTGCCTGGACTACATGACTGTGTATCTGCTAGATTGTAATATTATTGCATTTATCCGTCTAATTATGCCTAGTTGATTGCGAGGTACATTGTAAATTGCATATTGGCATAAATGTATGTTGCAAGACGATTGATATCGAGCAGTGGATGGCGAGCCCCGACAAGGGGGAAATGGTGAGATAACGTTTTGCGCTTGAATACGTACGACACGGGTGCTGGAGTGATAAGGGTGCCAACCTGGCCTGGCTTTGATGCCTTGCGGGTTGAAACACATGGGATGTTACTGTGTCACCTGGGCTTATGTGCGTTGGAGATGCATTTGCGGGTACACCGAATTATGGGGATGCACCACTCGAGATCTTCGCGCAGTGAGGCGTATTGCGGGTTGAAACACAAGTATGACTGTCTTGTGGATTGGATTATACTGCAAAATTGAATCGAGGCTTGAGAATGACATGCGTGTGCATTTGAACCTATTATTGATGTGTTTCATGTGAACTACTTGCATGCTTAATCACTTTGGTAATTCTGTTGCCTTTGTTTACCTTGTTGGTTGGCCGCATGACCGTGAGTGCTTAGGATGTATGTTTAGGGTTTAACTTGTGGGTATGCGATTTCCTGAGCGAGACTTAGGGTTAGGTTTACTGAGAAGTATTTCTCACGATTCTTTGAACTACATTTCAGATCCTAAACCCTAGTCATGAGTGGACCACCAATACGTTTTGGAATACCCAAGAACTTTAAGAAGAAGGTGACTGAGCACCCTGCGGAGAATAGTATTATTTATATCAGGCAGGTAACCACTATGTGGGTGGACATAGAGGAGTACGATTGGGAGCCCTACAGATTCGATGTACGGATGTATAGGATGGGAGACCATACCTGGGGTTCGATTTCTGGATTTGATGTTCCATCCGAGGTCCTCCGTAGCTATGACCCATTGGTCGCTCCACCTGACGGTGCATTGTTGAGTCCAAAGGCCCCACCGGAGAATGACCTTAGGAGTGAGAACCATGTTGTGTTAAACTTCGACCTAGGCGAGGAGGAGAAACCGAAGGAGCTCGAGCCCGTGGAGCCTGATCCTAAGGCCGATGCCATTGAGGTAGATATTCAATAGAGTGCTTGTGGTTTAATGATGGCTCTCTCTCTTGAAAAGTGAAGTTAGGCTTATTGACCGTAGTCCCTTTTTGTGTAACCGTCACCTTGGGTATCTTTTGCAAAGCCACCTTTGTAACTTCCTGATGAGGGTTATGTTATGTTGTTGTTTGGTTCTATTTGTTGTCTCTCTCTATCTTTTTTTTTTGGTAAGGGTTGTCTCTCTCTATTTGTCTTCGCTATCCCTACTAATGCATATTGTGTGTTGGGAAGTCTCGTTTCCACTGGCGTACGCTCACAGGGCTTGAAGTTGGTCGGGGATTGTCTTGGGCATCGCAATCTTATCAACCGTGGCATTGGTATGCAGGATGTCGCATGGTCATTAGGAACGGGACATGACAAAATGTGTATAGCCTTATCCATAATCGAAGAAAAATTTGTGGCATTATCAGTAGCAGTATGAGAGAGTGTTTGGTTTAAGAGGTGTTTGGATCAATGAAGTGTTGCTAAAGGTAATAAAAGTTCAATTATGGGTTAATTATAATAACCAAGTAGTAATAGTTTGCATTAAGGATCCATTGCAAGACTAAACATATAGACCAAAATATAATTTTAGGAGAGACATGGTTGTTGGGTTTCGTACAGAAAAATTCAAAATTTTTGCATCCAAATTAAGGATGTGCAGCGAAAATAAACATAACCGGTACATGGATCTTCCTTAGGGGCTATCCGTACATTTCAATCGAAAACTAAAACATACATCAAGAGGGTTCAAGACTTACCTCAAGAAGTGCACATGTACCGACTTGATCGTCATGTTCTCAAGCTCCATAAATGTCGAGCCTCTAGTTCAGACACACCCCAATCCCGCAGTAAATTGAAGTTGTAGTTTGCACATGAACGTTGCCTCGATTGTGCTAGCAAGCCTTTTGAGACAAAGCAATTTGGACTTGTCTTTAAATCACGAACAACATCACAACCCTCAAGTGTTTCACGCGAAAACAATCTCATGTGTGCATGAAAGAAATGACACAAGAACTTACATGGATGGACAACGAGCCAAGGGGGAAAATCAACCCTAAACCTTTGCCCTTAACCCCTATAAATAGGGGTTAGGGTTTAGGGAAGGGGCGGCCAGTTTAGCCACTCCATCCACTGCCTTTGACCAATCAAAGGTGGCCGCGCCTTTGGCTGGCGGCATTACCAACTAGCTAAGCTATTTGGTTTCGGCTGTGGCCGCAGCACAGGCAATCGTGCCATGCCAACTCACCATCTCATCGCCCTCACAATCCTCGTGGAGCAATGGTCTCGCAATTCGTGTCCTGCTTTCGAATAACAAACCTTATCTTCTAACAACTATTGGATAAGAAATCCTATCCCTTATCTTTTGACTTTTCTTCGATAGGGAATCTTATCTCTTGTCCTTTAGATGATAAACCTTATCATCTTGTGATTTATGCATATGTCACATTAGTATGGCATCATACTAAGGTTGTGCTTGCATCACATGCTTTTTCGTTCGTGATTAGAAATTAAAATCAAATCTAATTTCAGTTCGATTATCCTAGTATTCATCGTTGCAAACACTTTGCAATCTTGACTTCCTATAACATCGTCGTGTATTAGTTATGGTGTGTGACATCTCTAGGTTCATTACTGAGCTGGCAGTAGGACATATACTAATGGTTTAGTATCATCCAAAGAACTGACTATCCTTAATCAGTTTCTAGGTCCCACAAGCCATAAGTAATATCTAGCAATATATCATGATTACCCAGACAGTGTAAATGTTGCAAGAACACAATGAACCTGTCAACTTTGGTTACAGTATAATTTAATCCTTCTGTCTTACTATGTCTGATCGAACAAAGGCTATGGATTATCAGTCAAGCTACCAATACGGTTATATACTCGGATCTATCTGACATGCGTATTTTCGAGACATTTTTTATCACAACCTTAGCCAAGAATATTTCGTGCATTATCATGATTACATCGCATAGGACATTAATCTTGTACTTAAATTAGGAGACAGATCCCACTGTCGCGTACGTCTATAACTTCGTATACGAACAAACCATGACCATAAAATGCAGAGGTGGATCGACGACCCTCCAATATGCGCACTTGTGAACCATAGCCATTCGGCATACAAGCTAACATTGTGCCTCAAGTCTAAGGATCTTTACACTTGATCAAAGCATGAATGATTAGATGTTGACCCCGCACGAAACTTCCATGATTGCTAATCATTCAGTGTATGTCACGTTTAGTGAACTCATTCAATACAAGCACTTGCGTTCTGACATCTAATGTCTAATGACTTGTGACTCATCATCCCTTTGATTATCTAATACTTACTAGCGAAATTTAGAACGCACCAGTTTCAATAGGATCATTGACGTCTATTCAATGATACATTGATCGTAAACTATTTAAAGATTAGGTTTCATTGAGATCTATTACACATATTCTCGACATCTCGAGAATAGATTTAGTCATAACTGATCTTATGAACTTCATTCATTAAAAAAAGGAGACATAATAAATGAACACATCTTGTTATTAATATGTTTGAAAGTATAATAAAATGTGCAGAGTACAACCATTACATGGTTATTTTATGGCATACACCTAACAAATCTCCTACTTGTACTAAAGCTAACCATGCTAATATTTTAGACTCATTCTACCAATGTCTCTTTCAAATACAGACCGTGGTAACGCCTTAGTGAAGGGATTCGCGATATTTGTTGTTGATGTAACCTTCTGTACAACGATGTTGCCTCTCCTAACAATCTCTCGAATGAGTTAGAAGTTCCTTTCAATATGCTTGGACTTTTGATGAGACCTCGGTTCCTTTGCTTGAATGATCGCCTCATTGTTGTCACAAAACAAAGGAATTGACTGCTCAATTGATGGAATGACTCCAAGCTCTGAGATAGACTTCTTCATCTAGGTTACTTCCTTTGCAACTTTAGAAGTCGCTATATACTCTGCCTCTATGGTGGAATAAGCAATTATACTTCGTTTGGAACTTTTCCAACAAACTGTACCACTATTGAATGTCAATATAAACCCAATTCTTGACTTAAAGTCATTAGGATCCGATTGGAAATCGAACTATGTATAAGCTTTAATCTTAAATTCTCCATCACCGTATATTAAGAATAGATCCTTAGTTCTTCGCAAGTACTTAAGGATATTCTTGATGGCCATCCAGTGCTCCTCGCTTGGATTAGACTAATATCTGTTGGTAATGCTTACAGCATGAGTGATATCAAGTCTCATACATAGCATTACATGCATTATGCTTCTAATGGCAGATCTGTAGGGAATCTTTGCCATCCGCTCTCTCTCCTCAAGGGTCTTGGGACACATATCCTTAGAAAGATGGATTCCATGTCTAAAGGCAGTAATCCTCTCTTGGAATTTTTCATGCTAAACTATTTTAACACTTTATCGATGTACGTCGATTGTGAGAGGCCAATCAATTATCTCGATCTATCTCTATAGATCTTGATACCTAATACGTAGGTAGCCTCTCCCAAATCCTTCATAGAGAATTTTTGGGACAAGAACAACTTAATCGACAATATCATAGGTATATCATTACCTATCAAAAGTATGTCATCTACGTATAATACTAGAAACGCAATAGCGGTCCCACTGAGCTTCTTATCTACACAAGGTTCATTTGGATTTTTAACGAAGCTAAATGATTTGATCACTTCATCAAAATGGATGTTCTAACTCCTGGAGGCTTGTTTGAGTCCATAAATGGACCTCTTAAGTTTGTACACCTTATGAGTTTCACCATGAGATTCAAAACCTCGAGATTGTTCCTTATAGATATCTTCTTTGAGGAATCCATTTAGGAATGCCGTATTTATGTCCATTTGGAATATCTCATTATCTAGATGTGCAATTATAGCCAACAAAATCCTAATGGGCTTCAGCATGGCCATATGTGGGAAAGTCTCATCATAGTCGATAACTTCTTTCTGACGATAACCTTTCACTACTAGCTTTGCTTTATATTTTCCAACTTGACCATCATTATTGATCTTCCTTTTGAAGATCCACCTACAGCCTATTGGTATGATACCATCAGGCGGGTTAACCAATGTCCACACATTAATGAAATACTTTGAATCTATTTTAGATTTCATGGCCACAGGCCATTTATCAAAATCGATATCTGACATAGCCTTCTCGTAGGTGTTAGGATCACTCGGTTGATCACCATCATTTAAAAAAAGATGATTGAATATCATCAAATAAGTATCCATAATGTATGGGAGGACGAGACTCTTTCATACTCCTTTTAAGAGGTTATGTATCAGAAGTTTCCACTGAACTAGAGATTAATGTCTGAACTTCGGTAGCAGTTGTTTCATTGTTATCTTGTTCTTGCAAAACTATTTTTCATTTAGTGCCACTTTCTTGGACGAATTGCTTCTCTAAAAAGGTAGCGTGTCTACTGATCCAAACTCTTTGGTCCGAATGGAAATAGAAATAATATCCAAGACTTTCTTTTGGATATCCAATGAAATGACCTTGTTCAGACCTTATCTTTAACCTATCTATTTTCAGCTTCTTAACAAAAGCTAGACAACCTCAAATCTTAATATGATTAAGATTTGGTTTTCTATCATGCCACATCTCATAAGGTGTAATAGTGACAAATTTGGATGGCACTTTGTTTAATATATATGTGGCGGTTTCAAGGGCATATCCTCAAAGGGATACATGCAAATCGGTATAACTCATCATGGATCGCACGATATCTAATAAGGTATGATTTCTCCTTTTTAAGATACCATTATTTTGTGGAGTTGTAAGATGTGTCCATTGTGATAGATGTCATTTTCTTTGAGATAATCTAGGAATTCAGTACTAAGGTATTCACCATCTCAATTAGATCGAAATGCCTTAATACTCTTTCCTGTATGATTCTCAACTTTATGTCTAAATTCTTTGAACTTTTTGAAGGATTTAGATTTATACTTCATCAAATATAAATAACCATACTGTGAGTGGTCATTGATAAAGGTAATGAAGTAAGAATAAACCGTCTCTAGCAATCTTATTGGTTGGTCCACATACATCTGAATATATCAATCCAAGTAAATCGGCAACTCGTTCACTGTGCCCCATAAAAGGGCACCTTGGTCATTTTTTCTTGAAGACATGTCTTGCAAGCTGAGTATGGTTCAAAACTGGATGGATTGATACATCCATCTTTACTCAACTTATCGATTCTGCCTTCTCTAATATAACCTAATTTGAGATGCTAGATATACTTTGGATTTGGACTATCTCTAGGGCATTTAGTAATGGCATTCACATCGTAACTTTTATGCTTAGTGGGATTAGTAATCATATTACCAAACATCATAATAGTATAAAGATTGTTGGTTAATTTACTAGAACCAACGCATCTTCTATTATGAAAAATGGAACATACATTGTTAGCAAAGAAAATTCATAATTCTCTTTTATTAGGCATGGTATAGAGATAACATTCTGTACAACATTTTCATAATACAAATAATTATGTAAAATGATTATATGTTTTGAGGGCAAACATAAACGAAATGTCCCTATTACTAAGGCTATAACTCTTGTTCCATTTGCAAACGTCAGAACAATTTTATTTCACCCCAGCATCCGGCTTATTTCTAGATTTTGTAATAACATGCAAACATGAGACGTTGCAACAGAATCTAGAACCTAATCAAATTAATTTCAATAAGCATTGACACCATACCTTCC
>JAGVVM010001094.1:0-41798 GCA_019149425.1 Psidium friedrichsthalianum | reverse complement strand
GGATGCTTGAATGAAGGTGATGCAAAATTGGTCATGGCAGAGGTACATGAAGGAATATGTGGAGCGCATCAGGCTGGAATAAAGATGAGATGGTTGTTGAAAAGACACGGATATCATTGGCCTTCAATGATGCGAGATTGCATTGAGTATGCTAAGGCGTGTCATTCCTGTCAGAGACATGGACCATTGCAGCATGCACCATCCGTGGAGCTTAACCCGATCATAAAACCGTGGCCATTTAGAGGATGGGCAATGGACATAATCGGTAAGATCTATCCACCATCCTCTAATAAACATAGTTTTATATTGCTTGCTACAGATTATTTCACGAAATGGGTGGAGGCAATTCCATATAAGAGCATAAGTCAGGGTACGGTGATCAAGTTTATTGAAGAAAACATCATTCACCGATTTGGATTGCCCGAGACAATCACAGCCGATCAAGGTACTGTATTTACTGGACGAGAAGTGATGAGTTTCGCCCAGTCGAGAGGGATCAAGATGTTGCATTCGACACCATACTACCCGCAGGCTAATGGGCAAGCTGAAGCTACGAATAAAATAGTTGTGGGGTTGATCAAAAGGCATTTGGAAGAAAACCCGAGAAAGTGGGACTCTCTGTTGTCAACAGTGTTGTGGGCTTACCGAACCTCTAGAAGATCAAGTACAGGCGTCAGCCCATATATGCTTACTTATGGACAGGAGGCTGTGCTACCGATGGAAATCACAGTGGAGTCTTTAAGAGTTCAACTCCAAAGCGAGTTACTTCCCGAAGACTATCGTGACTGGATGCATATTAATCTTGATGACTTAGACGAAGTTCGAGCAATGGCCTTAGATAGATTACTGGCGCAGAAGAGAAGGGTGGCCCGAGCTTATAATAAAAGAGTAAAGGAGAGGCGGTTCACCGTTGGTGATTTAGTTTGGAAGACCATCTTACCGGTTAATCAACAAGATCCAGAGTTCGGCAAATGGGCACCAAACTGGGAAGGACCATATTTAGTTACCGAAGTGATGAGTGGGAATGCATACAGATTAATGGATATTAATGGAAAAGAGCTACTTCGGTCAATCAATGGAAAATATTTGAAGAAATATCATCCTTCGATTTGGGAGATACAGCAATGATATGAGTACAATTACATGAAACGGAAATATGCTCCAATCTTAGCCACTAGGACTTTCAAATCCGTTTCCGAAGCATGAAGATCGGCTAAGAGATGAGCATAAAAACACAAGTCTTGCCCAAGTTTGGCTCGTTGTACTTCCAGTCAGCCAGTCGGTGTGTTTTGGTTTGAATGATCTCAGCAAGGTCATCCATCTCTTGGATTGTGTTCTCGTATAGATCAAATATGTGGTCGGCCAGATGCTTTGCTTGCGTTAATTGATTCCTCAGCATCGGAGATTCTCCTTGCTCAAGTATAAGTCCCGAGAGGAAATCCCGAATATTAGCTGCAGCATCTACATCCGAGTGGAGTTGAGAACTGATTTGGTCAGCCTTGTCATGCTCTTCCTTCAAGATACATAACTGTTGTGATTCATTGACTATACGGGCTTCAAGGGTGTTAGCTGTTTGAGTAACCGAACTGAGATTGTGTATTTTCTCGGTGATCTGACGGACGGTGAACAAGCTGGAGGGGAAGAGAGAGAACAGTTCCCATGTCAAATCAAGGAAAAAAGGATCAGCAAACAGGAATAGTTTGGATCGTAATGAATTTGACAGCCTGGTCACTTCTGCTTCCAATTCAGGGGTCCCCAACAGGGTGTGATAACCACGGGAGAAAAGTTCGTAAAGTCGCTCCCAAGTAGCACGATCGTCGTCAGGGTTATGACTAACAGGTGAGTCTGAGAGTCAAATTGAGAAAAAATAGAATAAATAGCAAAGTATGTCAGAGTGCAAAGGAATTGTTGTTATAAAATTTTTACCTCTGAGAGTTGAATGATGCTCGCTTGAAGACATGATTAGCAGAGGAACTGATTGATGATTGAACCAAGGCGTCCTTGAGAAAAGAGAAGACGAAAGCAAGGTTTATAAAGGGAAATCAGGCCGAAGTATCCTCGGAAAAGATATGAGTTTCAAATATATAGAGGATAAGGTGGCGGTTATCAGAACGTGGGGAGTATTTTTTTTGAAAATAAGTTAAACAGCGTGGAGATGTGGGATCGTGCGGAGAATATTCGGTTATCAACAGGGTAAATTTCCAAAGTTCAAGTTATCCGAGACTTAGGTTGGAGCACGTTCGGGAATTCTACTTGTTGATGTTGAGCTGTTTCCCTGAATCCCGATTACAGAGGAATGTAAGGTAAAATAATCTCAGGAACACGTTTCGACTTATCTCATTGCCATATTCCCGATTCAAAGCGCGTCAGGGATGCCCACACCAAGCAATTCTTCGGGAAGAAGGTTTGATCCTTTAGGTCGTTATGATCCCGAATTTCATTCACTATGCGAGAATTTTCGGGAAAAGGGTTTCAGTGCCTGTTACCAGTGTTATCTTCTTGACTCTAAGTTGTGAAAAGGATAAGGTGGAGAAAACTTTCGGGAAAGGAATTTGACCCTTTATGTTATCTTCCCGAAGTCAAGTTATTGAGAAGTTACGATGCAGGGAACTTAGTGAAATGCCAAAAATCCAGTATTCTGAGTAGAGCATACATAAGATTAAGAATGTCGCAGGGTTCATTCGGGAATTCAATAGCAAAATTACCATCCAGCCCTAGCTAACAATCGCTTGGCTTCTCTTACAAAGTTTTGCAATTTAATCTCAAGGTTGAAGTTTTCCTCCATCATCTTCTTCCTCTGCTCCTCTGCACCCGAATTCTTGCGCTTGCTAGAGTCATATTCCTTCGACAATGCTGTGTAGTTTTCGAGATCTCGCCGGCAGGAAATACAAAGCTCACTTCGTTCAGCCTCCCGAAGACGGATCTGGTTGTCAACTACCTTGAGAGCTGCTTCCAGATCTGCCTTCTTCCTCTTGAGAGCCCCAACGTCTTGGTCAACAGCAGTGTAAGAAGTGAAGGATAGGAGTGCATCATCCATCCGTTCTTGTAATTCGTCTTGCATGGCTAGTCGTCGCTGCTCCATGGGAAGAAAGTAGGGTAAGGTGTGCATATTGACCCTTACCGTGTCAACTGCTCCAACAAAACTGATCTGGAATTCGGTGCAGACGTTTTGAAGCTCAGCCAAAGGCATGTAAGAAGGATCCCCTGAAAAAATTTCCTGGGCAAGAGCTTTGGCTCGCTTCTCTCTTTTAGAATCCACGATCAGCTTCCCATAGCCAGGTTCCAACAGGTTTAAAAATTCTCGCCAATTAGCTCTGGCAACCTGGGGAGGAACAGGAGAAGTTGTCGACAAAAAGTCCTTCAACTGAACTGGAGCGATTTCCTTTGCCTTGAGTTGTTGAATTCGTTTGAAGGCGTCTTTTTCTTGTTCAGACAACAGGGGAATCTCTTCTGGCGTTGGATCAGCGATCGTTGACGAGGATGGTATGTCAGATTCTCTAGGGGATGATGTGGGTTGTGTCAAAAGAGGAGGCGAGCTTGTGGGAATTGACTCCAGAGGGGAAGTCGGCGTTCTCGAGGAACGAAGTCCTGCAATTCAGAAAAGTTAGTTAGCCATCAGTTGAGTCTCTATGGGGAATGGTAGAGTAAGAATCCACACACCTGAAGTGCGAGCAGAAACATTTGCTTCGGGAGTAGAGGTTGAATCAGCAGGTTGATGCACATTAGGATCAGCTTCGGTTGGAGGGGTCGGAAGAGAAATCACTGAAATCGGGAATCCCAACAGGAGTCAGGAATGAGGTATTTTAATAACAAAAGGAGTGGATTAAGAAGTACATACCAAGCGAAAGTACTTCTTCGGGCAAAGTAAACTCCTTGTGAGGGACGGGCTCTTCTGGGATGAAGCCTGGAAGTGTGATTGCGAGCCTGTCTGATGTCGTCACTGTTATTGGAGAGTCAGGATGAGTGACTTCAGGCGTTATTGGATCAAGCTCGATCAAAGGCGGATGAGCAGGGGTTGAAGCTGTGAAAACTGGAACTTCGACAGTAGGTTCTGCGGGAGAAGAGGCAGGTGTTTTCTTCGAAGGACCTGACAGTCAAGAGATTAAACTCTGGAATGATGAACTTAATAGCTACAGTATTGGTGTAAGAGAAGATACGATCACTCACCTTTACTTGATCTTGGCTTCTTTAGTAGCCGAAGTGGTGCATCGGGATTTAAACCCTGAGATGAAGGTTCTGAAATGCGAATTCCTGTCCTTTGTGATGATTGTTTCAGAGTAAGCTTTCGAGGAGCAGGAGATTTCGGTGAAGCCGTCCTCTTGCGTTTGCCATCTGCAAGTGTAGTTGGGATTAAGTGGAAAGTAAAAGGTGAATCTACATAACTCGTACTTAAAGAGGAAAGAGGTTAATTAACCTTTCTTTGCATCTCCCGAAGGTGTAGGTGCTGGGAGAGCTTTCGGTGTTGCGTCTGTAGTAGGAGTTGGGTCTGGTACTCGCAGATTTTGATCCAAGAATGAATCCAGATCCTCAATCTCGGAAAAGAAGCGGGAACGATGGTCACCCCACCAGAGTACAAATTCGGGAGTGGTATAACCGAGTTTTGGTTCATACCGAAATACAGGGAGTTTTCGGTATATCCTCCGAATTACGACTTTAAGCTCGAGAAAGGCAGAGGTGTCTGAAGATTTGCAAGTTACTTTTTCGGGAAGAGAAGGAAAAGAAAAAGTATAGAGTGCTGGGACAGGAGGCCCCTGAGTGAGCCCAAATTGCCGAGCGCAATATTGGGGGGAGTAAATTTCAAAACCAGAAATAAGTCGACCTTTGAACGAAATCTTGAGGGGAAGGTCGATGGAAGTTAACACGACTTGCCAGTACTCACTGCGGTTATTTGAAAAACCAGGGAGATACCGACGGAATTCAGAAGAGAAAAAAGGGGCAAAATCAAAGGCCTCTGCATCTACAGAGTAAAGCTGAGTAACGAAATACCGAAAATAGGAAGAAAATTCGGTATTAAGAGGGGCAACTTCCCGACTTAATGCTTGGCAAGCAGGGGTATCTGGTATAGAGATGGAAAGGGGCTGGCCAAATCGGGATTCTGAAAACCAGGACGGAAAATAAAAAGCAGCCCAGACTTGCAGAATCCAGAGGGGGCCACCGAAAACCCCTAAGATGCCGGTGGAAGTGACGGAAGCAGCATGGGATAAACCCCTATACAGAAGGGCAAGAGCAGTCTTACCCAAAGCTAATTTAGTTCCGGAGGCTAAAGCAGTGGCTATATAGAGAAAATCTTTAGAAACCCTTATAACAGGGTGACAAAAAAGGAACTTGCACAGCCAGTAGAGCAAAAAGGCGATGTGCTCTTCTTCGGTAACCTCCCCTTCCTTTTTGAAGTATTTGTTCAGAAAAGTCCCGTAGGACAGGTCAGAATCCGAGAGTAAGCGAAACTCTGGATGAGTATTTACGGAAAGGGTGGCGACATCTTCTCCTAAAAGGCTGAGCCCAGTAATACAAGCCAAGTCCAGAAGGGTTACAGTCATGGGGGCAAAAGGGAAAAAGAAGCAATTTGTGGACGACGACCAAAAACTGGACAGGGCACCGATTAGTTCAAAGTTCAGGCGGAAATCAAAACAGGAAAAGCGAAGGGCATCGTGAATCTGGAGTTCATCCCAGAGTGCAGCCTTAGAAGCAGAAAGTCGAGAGTACCATTGGTAAAACGACTGGTCGAAAGGGAAAAAAGCCCTAAATCGAGTAGGCTGGGAAACCCAATGATGAAACTGAATGGGTTGATGATGAATAGGAAGAACCTCAGTCAGGTGCCGAGGGAAAACATCAGAGAAAATCTTGGGGAGCAAAAAATGATTGTAAACAGCAGGACCTAGGACGAATGAATCAGTACCGTCATTGTTCAGCAGGGAGAAGTAGTGACGGTCATCCAAATCGTCTGATTCCACGAAGTCGGAAAAGCGGTCAAGAGCCGTTGCATGGAGAAAGTTTGAAGCTTGAGACGCCATTGATGAGAAAATGAGGGATTGACGTTAGGGTTTCGACAGGATGCTCTGGAGGAAAAGAGAAAGACCAGGCGAAAGCGCGAAAATGAAACGAAGGTAATGAGAATAGGACAAAAATTTGATTATGTGGGGACAAACAGCTTTATAGCTGATTTGAAAAGGGTCGATGAAACGATGAGGAAAGCGTCGTTTGATGCAAAGAAGGAGAATGAATTTTGGAGAAACGACGCGAGATGCACCGTTTGAAGAAAGAAGTTGAAAAGACGGGTATTTAAGATGACAAGAAAGACGACGTCAGAAGAAAAAGAAAAGACGCCGTTCGGGAAAGAAGAACTTGAGAGTTTAAAAGAATTAAACTTTCTTAATTCTTTTAAAAGGGGGCATATGTTGACACCATAAAATTGCTGCCCAAATCGGTGTCTCGGAGATGACATGTACGAAAAGGAGTACCGTCAATAAATCCCTAAGTACGGTGAGAAGGAAACGTTACATCAAAGGACGAACCCACGTTTTCCATTCGGGATGTAAGTATCATTCGGGAGAACTGGAGGGTAGGATCCCGAAGTAAGGCAAGAAGAAAATGTCTTAACAGAATAACAAGCCGATGCATTGTTATCCGAGACGTACGCAGCATTCGGGAAGGTTAAGGGGTATTCCCGAATGAAAGGAACGCTATACTTGAGTTCGGCATATCGCACAGCCCGAAAGTTTCATGCCGAAGGTCGGGAAGTGCAAAGCAAAACTCATGGGCGCGAACAGGTTTTTCGGAGTGAAGGGAGAATATTCAAAAATGGGAAGTTACTGAAACGGTTATGAGCCACAAAGAGCATGAGTTCCATTTTTCATGAATCAGTTTTGAGGATCGTGGAGGACAAGCGATGGTGCCGAAATTTGAATGTTTGAAATTAAAGAATAACTGCTCGAGCGGTTACGAGCACAAGAAGAATAAGTATCTGGAAAAAGGGAGAAGGAGGATCGAAAAACAACCATCCAGAAAAATACTCTGTTTTCACTTGACGTTTTGTTGCTTTCGTTGTTGTTCGCAGCTTAGTTTTAACTTTCCTCGCAACTTTCATTACCTGTAGTTTCAGATTCCAGTAATCTACTTACCAATTTCCGCAAGTAGGAGTATTGTAGCCGTAAATCATCCGAATTTCCACACGCTTTCATTAGTCACTATCCCATTCACGCAGTTCGTCCATTTTCTCATTCAGAACAGAGCCGCAGAACCCTTTTAAATAAAAACCGAAGTACGAATTTCGGTGAAAGATATTCCCGATCACAGATCGCGCGACGAGATGATCGCGCGAAAGTTTGAACTTAGTTCTTTGATAAAGATTTACCGAGTTCTGCAAGAGAAAGTATTGTGAGACACACATAATATCTGGACATCACAGTAGAATAGTGTGACAAAATAGAGAATATAACTTTACTTGAGTAAGTTCGGAGTATACTTCGCATACTAGAATAGGACATTTTAAGCTGAAACGCTGAATATGATATATTACTTGATTAATCGATTTCCATCATCTTTTATCAAGTGGAGGGCTCCAAAAGAAATATGGTTGGGGGAACTTGTTGATTACTTCGGATTATGAATTCGGATATTTCTTTGTATGCTTATACGAGTGATGGTAAGTTAGAGCTAAGGTCGAAGAAATACATATTTTCTAAGTTATGCACAAAGGTAGAAAGGTTGAAACCGTGGTGCACTGATCCCAAATCACCTTTTCTAATCAGAAGAGAACATAATTTCGACGAACTACAATACTTCGACAGAAAGTCTTGAGACCCTACCAATAGAGCAAACAATCATGGTGTCAATAGTGAGGTGAAGTTTTCGGTGAAACTTCGAAGACCTTGGAAGTAGCACTTGAGACTATAAATGATGTCGCAATTCATGAAGTCAGTGATATTGAACAACCACCACAACTGTAATATAGTATAGCTACAAATAGTAGAAAAGGCAAATTAAACCACTGATACGTTATGCTTTATATAAATATTGCTCATGCTTTAACTATAGGTAATGAGGTGGGGATAGATGAGCTTTCGTCTTACTCTAAAATGATGACTAGTAATGAGTTGTCACAGTGGCTAAGGGCAATAAGTGAAGAGATGAAATCACTTTATCGAAAATCGGACATAGAGCTAGTTAAAGCACTCAAAAGCCAAAAAGATTGTTAGAAGTAAATGGGTCCACAAATGAAAAGAGGGTATTCTCAATGTCGAAGTACGAGTTATAAAGCGAGACTTGTTATGAGGGATATATACAAAGGGAGAGCATTGAATATAATGACGTGTTTTCTCTTGCTATAAGACATAGTTCTATTTATGTTTTACTTGTCGTAGTTGTTGCATAGGTTCTCAAGTTAGAGTAACCTGATATGAAAATCTTCACGGTGAGTTAAAGGAGCAAATTTACACGAGCTAGCTAGAAGGATTTGCTATTTCGAGTAATAAATAACATGTTTGCTTGTTAAATAAATCTTTATATGGGCTAAAACAGTTTCCTATGCAATGATATAATATTTTGATGCTTTTATGTCTAATCAGAACTATTCGAAAAGTCAAATGGATAGCTATGTTTACTTAAGAAACTGAATGATAGATCTTTGATAATTTGTTGTTATATGTTAATGATATTTTGATAGTAGCTATGAATATATATGATATTGATATGCTAAAGAGGTAGTTGAGTGTTGAATTCTAAATGAAAGATTGGGTGCTGCAAAGAAAATTTTAGATATGGAGATTTTGTGTGATAGGACTGCAGGAGTTTTACGTGTGTCTAAAAGTAAATATAACGAGAAGATTGTTGCACATTTTAATATGCAGTCGGTGAAGTTTGTGAGTACACCATTAGCAAAGTAATTTAAACTTACAAATAAGTTGCCCACCACAGACTGAGGAGGAGGAGGAGAATATATCTCGTGTTCCTTATTTTAGTACAGTGGATAGTATTATGTATGATATGATTTACATTAGACCTGATATTTCACAAGTTGTGAGTATAGTCAGTCATTATATGAAGTGTCATAGTAAAACTCATTAGAAAGTTATGAAATGGATCCTCAAATATTTGAATGGGATAGTAGACATCAATATAGTATACTAGAGAGACAATAATGGATGTGAGACAATTAGTTATGTGGATTCTGATCATGCAACTGACTTGGATAAATGTAGGTCCTTAGCATGGTACGTGTTTACATTTACAGGTGGTGCAATTAGTTGGAAAGCGTCCTTATAGGATCACGTTGCCTTGTCGTCGACTGAGGTAGAGTACATGGCGCTCGGCCTTTATAGCGAAAGAGACGATATGGTTACAGGATTTGTTCTTGGACTTTGAGTTAGAACAGAAAAGTGTTAATATACACTGTGATAACTAAGGTACGATTTATCTAACATATCATTCGATTTATCATGAGGGAACAAAGCATATCAATATCAGGTACCACTTCATTCGAGAATACTTTAGGAACAAAAAATATTTTTTTGGAAGCGTTACCATACGCATCCTAAGTTGTTTCATTGGTAAAGCTCAAGCTCAGTTTGAGCACCGTTAACATCTATGGAGAGAAAGAGCGCCCCCCTTTGGGCATTGGGAGAGCAACATGAATGATGGGTATTATGACTTGAATTCAAATATAGAGCTAAGGTAGGACATTATTAAATTTATATCTAGAGTTTAAATCGTTCACGGACAAAGGAAAATCTCTACAGGGCGGGCTCAATCTCTTTGGGCAGAATAGGATATGGCACAAAAAAAGTTGGTTTTCTACTTTTTGGGATTTCTCTGACTTGCACCGTACGAAAGGAAGAGAACTTTTTGCGATTCCTCGAATCATCACAACCGCGCCTTCTCTCGAGGCTTAGTGCGCGTGGGGCGCACGAACTGCCGCCACTTCCATAGCAAAATACAAATTTTACGTATTTCTTTCCTTTATCCGAGGAATCTTCGCCTCCGAAATAATGCATTCCCACGACCAAAGCCGGTCCCATTCGCGCATATTCCTTGGAGGACCCCACCCACGGCATCCACGGTGGAAAAGTCAACTCGAACGATTAAATTAGATATTTTAATTCGTGTTTAATGATCTTGTTTAATTATTTAATGAAATACATCGTTCCTCTAACAAAGGCGGTGTCCAAAAGCTTAATATGTACGCGATCCACGCCGATTTGTCACCACATATTTTCGAGTACTCTCGAAATAATATGACACTTGTAGTCTTTGTGCATCAAACAGAGGATTGATTTGGTGGTCAAGAAAGGAGCGCTCGCTCGGTGTCTTGAACTTAGCCGCGCCGGCATCTCATCGGCGGCTCGCCTATTTCCCTCCTCGCATTTGCACATAAAAAAAAAAACATCACTAGATTGTTATTGTTTTCATTACAAGACATGTGATGTATAATTGACGTCAGCATCATTAATTTCCTTATATTTTTCATTATGTTTTTCTTAAAATTTCGTCCACCACTTTTTTTTTTTTGGGTTCCCTTTTCCAGGAATGAGACATTAGGACGATCCAGTACCATGACAACTTGTCGATTGGAATTTCTGGCGTTGCCTTTACCTCCAATGAGTGGAGATTAGCTGCTTCTTTGGGCATGGACCCATGATCGAAATAGGCTCAAAAGTGAGATGATACATCACTACTCCACTTTTTCGGTTGAAAAATCAAACTTTTAAGGCCTGGGTTCGAATCGTCGCAATCACGCATTCTCTCGAGGCCTTGGAGTGCGCGGGACGCATGAACTGCCGCTCTCGATAAAGACTAGTCAGGTACCGAAAGAGCCCCTCGACACCATGCCACATGAAATCAATTTTAAGGTCCTACATTCTACGCACCTCGCGTGTCGATGGTGTCTTCCCAAATTTGAAATGTAATTTTCCCCTTCTTTTATTTGCTTCGTTGAAGGCAAAATACAAATTTACGTTGCTCTTTCCTTGTCCGAGGAGTCTTCAACTCCGAAATGATGCGTTCCCACTCCCGACGCCGTCCATTCGCGCATGCTCCTTGGAGACAGCCCCAAGACATCCGCAGTGGAAAAGTCAACTCGAGCACTTCTGCTCGAGCACGTTGCTTGACCATAGTGTCATTTCTTCAACTTGGACCCAAACCGCGACGTTTAAATTATGTACATCTTCGTGTTCATTGATCTTTGTCTAATTATTCAACCAAACACACTATTCCTCTCGTAGAGCTGGTGTAAAAAGCTTACTACGTACGCATATTTCCGAGCACTATCAAAACAATACGGCAAGTGGAGATTTGAACTTAGAACCTATGTTCCGATACCATGTGAGATTTTATGGAATTATTGTCAACCGTTCTAAAAGCTCATGTTGTTAAATGAATGCGTAATTTAATATTTAATTACTCTAATCGTCACCTTTGCAATTAGATGTCCCGGCATCTCATTCTCACCGGCCGCTCACCTATTTCCGGCCTTTCACTCCTGGCACACGCCGCGCCAAAAAAAAAAAATAAAAAAATCACTAGATTATTGTTGTCCCTGTCAGTAGACATGCGATGGGCAATTGAGGTCAGCATCGTTAATTTCCTTTTATTTTGCATTATCTTTTTCTTTAAATTTTCCTCCCCTTTGGACAATCGAGTACCGTGACAACCTGGCGATTTGACTTTCCGGGCGTTAGCCTTTGACTCCAATGAGCTGGGGAGTGCCGTTCCTTCGGGCATGGACCAATGATCGAAAGAACGATGGCTCAAAAGCAAAGATGAGACATCACTACTCCACTTTTTCAGTTGAAAAATCAAAAACTTTTGGGCCGCGTTGACTCTTTTATGCTCGTGCAAATAAATTTCTGCACTAAAAAAGTATGAATATAACAATTATTCGAGATGGGTCATGCGGAATTTAGTGTCATCTTCGAAGCGGCGATGGTCGTTAGATCAAACGAGAGTAAATCTCGTCCGTCAAGATGAATTATTAATTCGAGATGAGTCACGGGGAGTTTTCATGCTAGGGACATTGCTTTGTGCACGAGCTCTAAATTTTCAGTTTGAAGCCGCATTCAGGAACTGAGAAGATTCAAGCAAGGCAAATCGAAACAATTTTTTTTTTTTTGGGTGCAAAAGCCACCATTCTTCGAGGTGGACTCTACATTCCAAGTCCTACTACTTTGAACTTGTGTTTGATTCTACATAACGATGACGGTCAGCGAATTCGCTCTTCTTCTTGGACTATAAGCGTGGTAATAGTCGTGATCAATGAGTATGTGGCCCTAGAAATTTTGTAGTACCTTGAGCACATTGGTTGGATGGTGATTGCTGAGCCAGTTTGTGTGAAAAACTAGACGCACGACATCAGTTCAAGTTCTCACGCATCAAACGCGAAAGGGTTAGAATATGTCTCGAGCCCAAAGCGAAATTACGAATATTCCAAATCGGATATTTTTATGGACGGCCGAAATCCAACAAAATATAATACGCGTGCGTCGGAGATCTTTTGGCGAGAGGATAAGTTTTTGGGGATTGGTTATTCTTGGTTATATTTCTCATTAGAATCCAAATTGACGTTGCACTCTGCTTCAAGAATAACAAGAAAAGAAAAAAAAAAAGGAAATTAAAATCTTGCTTTAAGTTGGTCCACGAAAATCTAAAGAGGAAAGAAAAGATATTGACATCCACTAGGATTTTAGTCAATATTCTCCACCGTACATATGGGTCCTGGTAGTGCGGGTTTTTTCGCTGAAGTTGATGTGCAGAGACGAAAACTTACTCGTGAGTTGTTGAGGCGTGCCTCGAGTGGCTTCCCTAATCGCATTCTAAGGAAAACACAAGTGCTCCATAGCCGACAGAAATTAGGGAAGCCACTCGAGGCTAAATACTGTGTGCGTTATTAAATGTAATTGGGGCTGAAAAATGCTGAGAGTGTTAGAGTAACTTGAGTATGATTTTGTAATCTCCATATATCGCTTAATCTGTAGTAAAATTCGTTACATCCTCCCCATGAATGTAGGTCTCTACAATCGAACCATGTACATCTAATGTCCAATTTATTTTCTTGTTCTATCTATTTATTGTTCGATCACTTGTTCCACATAATAATTGATGTCAGAGTTAGGTTTGCTTGAGTTGAAGCGAATCGATAGCGAAAGAAGAAGTTAATGTGAAAATCGATAGATTTGATAGGAAGAATTTTGTTTCTGAAAGATACAAATTGAGAATTATCTATATCAGATGATTCTGCCTTTGCCCTGTTTGGAGAGAAGCAAGATACGATTGAAACAAGCTAACTAGGAATTGCTGGATAAACAAGCGATCAGGTTATTTGGCTGACGTTGGCTGGTAGCGTCGCGTTTAATATCGTCAAAGAGAAAACTGCAATGAGTTTAATGAAAGCCCTATCAGATATGCACAAGAATTCCTCTACGATCAACAAGGTCTATTTGATGCGATGTCTGTTTAATTTGAAAAAAACAAAAGGTGCATCAGTTGTTAATTATATCAATGAATTCAATGTCATCATTAGTTAATTGAGTTCAGTTGATATTGACTTTGAATATGAGGTATGTGTTTTGATTCTATTATCCTCATTGCCTAATAGTTAGAATACTACTATTAGTAATTCCTTTGAATTAACAAGTTTAATGTTTGATGAGATTCGAGATTTAATTCTGAGTGAAGACATCCATTGAAGAAAATCTGGCAAATCTGTGTCTATTGTTTTAGTAAGTGAAAATAGAGAAAGAACTAATATTCATTTTAGCAGAATTAGTATAAACATGAACAGACATAGTTAGTCTAGGACTGGTGGTGCTGTCTGTTAAAGTTGTAGCAAGAGGGGGCATATTAGAATGGATTACTTTAAGGTGAATAATGAGAAGGGTAAGTAGAACTAGAGTCGAATTTGCGGATAATGTTGCAGCTATAGTCGAAAGTATTTAGATAATACTGATTCTGTCTTGTCTATCACTGATGATTCGTTTTTTGGCGGATGTATTATGGATTCTAGTTGTTCTTTTCATGCTACACCAAATAGGACCCGATTTATTACTTATTAATGCATGAATAGTAGTAAATTGTAATTGGAAAACAATGCCGAATGCGATGTTGTAGGCGTTGGCAATCTCATAATCAGAATGCATGATGGTATTGTGAGAACATTCGCTATATTTAGGCATGTTTCAGAGCTGAAGAAAAATCTGATTTCATTGAGTGCCTTGGATTCAACTGGGTATTGGTATTCTTCAGAATGTGAAGTTCTGAAAATTATTCAAGGTGCTTTGATGATAATAAAAGGAATCAAGCATAACGACCTATATTAGCTTCAAGATGAGGCAGTGACAGATTTCACTGCGAAGACATTGGATGTATCTATTCGAGAGTTTGAATTATGATATATATACATTTGGGGCACATTAGCGAGAGAAGCTTAAAAGTTTTAAGTGAACAATGTTATATTGCTGACGAACTAAATGTATGTAGGTGCTGTGATCTATATCAATGGCGAAAAGTGCAGTTTAGTGCGACCGTCAAAGAAACCACAAAAATTGCAGAATTAATTTACTTAGATGTTCATAGGCTATTGCAGTTTCTTTTGAGAAAGAGTGCCGGATTTATGTTAATAGTTGTTGATGACTAATCGAGAAAGACTCGGTGTTTGTGTTAAGGCACAAGTTCGATGCTATTATCAAGATCAGATAGTTGAGAAGTTTGATCGAAAAGGAGATTGGTAAAACGATCAAGCATGTGTGGACTAACAAAAGTATCGAGTTTGCTTAGTGTTGTTAAATGAATTTTACATGACAGAAGGCATAGTGAGGCACCGTACTAGTGGAAATTAACCACAACATATTGTAGAATTAATGAGTAGAACATAACTAGAAACGGCCCATAAAATGCTCTCTAGTGCTAACATGGTTAGGAGATTCTAGTAGATATCTTAGTATGGCGAGCTACCTAGTGAATAGATCCCCATTGATTGTGATTGGATATCAGACTCCCAAAGAAGTATGGTTAAGTAATGTTACTGATTATTCTATTTTTAGAGTATTTGTTTGCTCATGTTATTTTCGAATTAGTAGTGGTAAGCTTGATGAAAAGGTAAGAAAATGCACGTTCTTGAGCTATGCACAAGGTGAGCGAAATTATAGATTGTAGTGCCCAGAATTAAATTCACATGTTATCAGTAGAGAAGTTATATTTAACTGGTCTCCAGCAGTTCTAGCTATGAGTGATTATAGTAGTGTTCATATGACTCTGGACGGTGTTCAACTTGAGGTAGAGTTGTAACTAAAAACTCCTAAGATAGCGGTTATTGGCGTAGTAATCAATACAGACAGTTCTTATAGCGAGGTTGAGCTTATAGAATCAACGGTTGCTGTAACTACTGATATTAACAAGATACTTTTTCGGTCTCTTGATAGATATGAATATAATGACGGTTTTGCTTTATCTGTGGTTAAGGAGCTTGTGTCACAAAGTCCTTGTGGAGCAGTTAAAGGTGTATGTATAGTTGGTGTTTTGATGAGGTTCATGGTTATAATGAAAGTTCAAGCACAGCTTGGACTTGGAAGACGTCTATAGCGGTTGAGCCTATTGGGGCTCTGAGAGAGTAGTAGTAATGAAGTTCGGATTCTAGCAAAAGTGATCGTGACTTGATTCAAATGTGGAGTCAAGATTGAGATTGTTTGATTATGTTTCGAGTTTGAGCTCGAAGCGAAATTGTGAATATTCTTAATCGGATATCTTATGGATGCCTGAAATCTAGCAAAATATAATATGTGTGCATTGGAGATTTTTTTTTTTTTTTGCAAGAGGATAAGATTTTGAAGGATTAGTTATTCTTGGTTACACATCTTGCTAGAATCCAAATTGACGTTGGACTCTACTTCAAGATAATAACAAGAAAAGAACGAAGAAACAAAAAAGGAAATTAAATCTTGCTTTAAATTGGTCCACGAAAGCAGAAGGGGAGAGAATAGATATTGATATCCACTAGGATTTGGTCAACATTCGTTACTGTACATTTGGGTTCTTGGTAACGAAATTAAATGATATGGATACGAACGCCATGCCGTCAATTTGTGCGTCCTCGCTCTCTCTCTCTCTCTCTCCACAAACAAAAGCACATCAAGGACTTGGCCACGCCCGCTGCTCTAATTCGCCGCCGCCACCAACTCCATCACCACACGCAACCTGAAAAGCAGCCGCCGCCGCCAACACAGACATGGCGCCCTCACCATCGCTGCAGCATCCAAAACAAATGGTCACCGATCGACAATGTTAAAATATGTATCGCATTTGAGCTCGTTAAATGAAAAGATAGAATATTTGTGAACGTCCTCCGTAGTATCTATTGTTGGTATAATCCAAGTTTGAGATTTTAAATTGAGGAGCGAAGATTGGACATGGACTTTGAGTTGGACTCGGTCGAAAATGGATCAAAGAAAGAATAATAGGAAATAAAAGATTCTGACTTATCCCCTACAGAAGTCGATTTAGGTTTTTAGGCAGAGAGCATATACACACACATAGATATATGAGTGTATGTGTGTGTACTGGTGGGTGGGCAACGTTTGTGGCAATGTTTGATCAGTACGTAGCCTTGAAGCATTGGTATTGCACGAGTGCTTGATGTGCCCAACTTGTGGCGAAGTTCTTCTCGTGAGATAATTGGTTTCTTCGGAAGTTCCACGACGTTTGTGTTCTGCCGAGAAATTCCCGTGATAAGAATTTGTGTATAATTCCTTTGTGAGATTAATACATTATTTCGTGAAAAATTGAGGGCTAAATACTGTGTGTCTCATTGGATGTAATTGCGGCCGAAAAATACTGAGAGTGTTTGAGTAACTCGAGTGTGGTTTGTAATTTCTGTGTATCTCTTGTTTTATAGTAGTATTCATAGGTCTCTACGATCGAATCACGCATTTCTAATGATTTATTTTTTTTGGTTTTGTCTATTTATTATCCAATCACTTGTTCCGCTCAACGGACGACCATCATTGCCATCCATCTCTCACTCTCTCTTGATCTAAGATGTGGCGCCTCCAATCTGAGGTCGCATACCTCGTTCCGGGGATGCTCTCCTCAAATCCGATGCCATGGATACTTCAAAGACCTGTCGCAAACACTGCAACTTTGTCTTATGTTGCTTATCAAGATTGCAAGCACTTGATGCAGCCACCGTCTCTATCTTCACGAAAACAATATCTTAAGATTATTGGGGAAATTTGTCCGCCGATGAGGATAGAGCTGTAGTCTATAGTTCTTTGATACTTTGATATGTGATGACGATCACTATCCTGCAGGTATTATTTGCCCCCATAGTTGTTGCTGTCGGGCTCAAATATACCCACTGGGTTATACGCTAAAGCCGCAGAGAAACGAGTTTAGCAATCGCTCAATTCCTCTCTCGAAATTTCACCTTGAATATGATGTCAAACTAGCGTGTGAAAGGAGAAGAAAAAAGTAATATGAAGAAGAGAAAGTTGTTGTTCCTGAATAGTTGTAAGGAACAATGTATGATTTGGTGCTATTTTACGGACAAATAATCAACACGTCTCTTGAAAATATGTACATTATCCCCACCATCATCAGTTTTCACGATCATACTATCACTTCTTTTCATGTCAGCAATCGTTTCCTTTCATGTCGCCCAACAATCATCTCTTTTCATGAAAACGTGTAATTTCAACAATTCTCCACTTAGTTTGTTCGATAATCGATCTAACTTCGATCGAACAAACAAATTATGCTAGAACAAACGAAACAAAAAAAAAAAAAAAGGGAAGAAAAGATAACGCAAATTAGATGATTAGCATCTTTCGGACTTCAAAGTCGAATCCTTTTTTCACGAATTATAATGTCTTTGAAGAATCCATAAAATCAATTCACTGACTCAAGCATCCCGTCAAGTTTTTAAACTCATAACGCAAATTTACTTTTAGATCATAGCTTCGGTAGGACTGATAAAGCAAAAGCAGTAATGTCGGATTCGATATGCTTATATGGGGACGGCACTATTTGATGAAGAACCGGTAAAATAAAAATAAAAATCATCCACATGAACCAAAATCCAATTTTGTTACAAGGGTTTTCCCCGTGTAAAACCGTTGAGAATCGTAGGAAACAAATGAATTATGATAAAACAAACGACCAAAAAAAAAAGTCAATCGATTGTTTGAAACGTTGAAACAAATTCCAACTTTTTTAAAAAAAAAAACCGTACATCACAAGCTTTGAATCGGTACACAATTCGCCCAAATTTGACAATTGTCTAAAAAAAATCACAAACTTTTATTATAGTCCCAAATTTGCCTCCACATCCAACAATCACAACAAATGTGTTCACTATTATCAGCATCACAGGGCCAGTTAGACGTTCACTATCAAAACTTGCCTCATCATCAAGACCGTTACATTCGTATAAATCAACAGCAATCTCCCGATATTGAAAATTTTGGAGAAACTAGCGATAATTTTTGGAAGTGGGCTAGATTTGAACAAGACTAAAAGTTGGTGATTTTTTTTTTCAAACAAAAAAAAGTTCGAAACGTATTGGAATTGAACCAAAAGTTAAGAGTTATTCTTTAGAGAACTAGGCCAAATAAATGATAACAAAAAGAAGAGGTGACTCAATTACGTGTTCTTTGGGCAATTACCTATAGTTTTATGTGGCAGCCAATATTTGGATGACATTTCAAATTGAGGAAAAAAAGAAGAAAAGGAGACTCCTACTTTTGACTTTTTGTTCTCACTGAGTTTTGCCTTCTTTAATGTTTTCCACGGCTACATATCTTAGAACTATTAAGAAATATTTTGAATATGGTCTTACTCCTAATGTAGTTATTTCATTACTTTGACTCTCTCTTTTGTATCCGTTCGGGCTTCTTAGACAACCCTAATGGCTACGGCTTCACATACAAACATAGATTAAAAAAAAAAAACACAAGGAATACATCTTATTGCTCATAAAAGATAGTAGGGGTGTGCAAACTAGATTGGACCGGCTCGGGACTGGACCGGATCAGTTGGGTTGGTCCGGTCCTCAAGGGAGGCGGTCCGATCTATGGTCCCAATAAATAGGACTGGTGACCAGGCGGTTTGGTCTCCGATTCCATGATGGATGTGCTCGGATTGGACTACCCAACATATGTAATGTGTGTGTGTGTGTGTGTCTCTCTCTCTCTCTCTATATATATATATATATAATAGAAATATTTAGCTTCAAACAAAATAGTACAATGATTAAAAAAAAACGGTTAACTACTGAACTAGTTAACCTAATTTGTAATTTCCCTAGAATCCCCATGACACTCACTCCTTTGAGTCCTCTCCTCTCTGTCTCCGCCTTAGTCTTGCCCTCGCCTCTCCGCTCGTGTCTTGCCTTCACTCGCTCCTCTCGCAGCCCCTTCTCTCGCTTGTTGGCATCGCTGCTCATCTCGCATTTTGTAGACACTGGCATCGTCGACTCATCACTCCTCTCGTCGCTTCCTCTTCTCGTCTCCATCCTCACTTGGTCGGTTCGATCTCAGGTAAAAACCCTAGGTGATGAATCCCTCAGTCCTTCTACTCTGGTTATCCACGAGTTCTGTCAACTGAGAACTCCTAATCATATGGTCCCAACATGATCGCTTCCTCTCATCTTGACTTTTTTTTTTGGTCCAAATCCCTCTCGAGCTTAAATTCCATTAAAACGATTGAGTTTTAATGGAGGTATCCCATTATGCTCTAATATTACAGTTTGTCTAAAATAGGAGTTTTTCATTAGCATAATTAGTCGTAGATTATCAAACTCATTAGCTATGTATGTATTCCAAGTGTTAGATTTCTATAAGCAACTGGTGTTAGCGATCCCATTGAGACTGGATAGTCGGTCATGGTCCGGTTTGGTCCTGGTCTAGTCCATGGTCCTGAAAATTTGGGGATCGAGATTACCGGTCCGGTCCTCGATTCCATATCGGGATCGGAGTGGCCCAAACCATGCACGCCTCTAAAAGATAGGGAAATCAATGAGAACTTTATTTTGAATTTGAATATAATAGATTCCGGAGACTGGGACATAGATAGGTCGATTGATAGTGATTGTTCGCCTATTCAAATTGATAGCAATGCCTAACAAGTGTAAGATGAAAGTAGCCATTTCTCTGGTTTATATAGCTTGGACTAACCCCAATAGCGGCTATTTCTAGAATAAGGGTCGATATAGTCATTTAAAGGTAGAAATGGTAGAAAAGATTAACTACAAAATCATGGCAGTTCCTTTATTAAGGGAAACAATGAATCTCTATCATGTAATTTTCTTCGCAATTGAATGTGGCTATATTATCTAGTACTTAGTTTGTGTATGACATATGTGCACGATTTTCATAGGCTAATGACATATTAACATAACATTTTGTCCCTGCTTAAATTCTTCGTACTTCATTTGTTTGAATTTATCTTTGTATGATAATCCGTGCAACCATTGCATCATCCACATCTGGCTAGCATCTCAATAAATTTATAGGAAAACAACAAATACATAACTCATATCTCACCCAATAAAAACTTTAATATTACCTATACTTGTAAAAATACCAAATACACAATCGTCCTTGTATTCCTATTTACGAAAATGTCATTCCTTAAAAAAACCAAGTAAAAAAAATCGTCCTAGATTCCTATTTCGATATCGCTCGAAACCAACAAAAACCAGACCAATGTTCTACGTAAGATGTTAAAATGAGATCATAAGGAGGAGAGAACTTGTCTTATCAATGTGAGATTTTGTTTAGAAGTACCCGAATGATACTGGAAAAATAAAGGTATGTGAGTGGTCATTGAGTTAAAAGTGAGTGATATTTTTAAAATTTTTACTTTCGATTTCCCGACATATTATTGAGAGCCCGGCAGAAGTTCGATACCTTTACCTAGGAAGATCGCCAAGAGGAAGCCCAAGTCCGAGTCAAGCCCATCAACATATCCAGTTAAATTTATCTTTACTCAAAAGTTTAAATCAATGAATAATTGATCAATTTGGATATATTAACTGCTGTAGACCACGTTAATTCTCCAATATAGGACTTTTTTTTAACACAAATCACACATGTCCGATATGGGACTTCTCCAATACAACTTGTACGTGTATCTCAATAATTGCAGAATATCCACATAATAATCAGACAAGTAATAGCCCCAAATCACAATCTAAAAAGTTGATCCCAAGTTCCGATACTAATTGTTGTAATATAACGTGAAATAATAGGATCTTGGAAATTAAGTCAATGCGAAAGCCCAGAAAAATGATGAAGAATGATAAAGGATATTAGGATTATGTAGTTCGATCCAAATGTTGGTACCTATATCCACAACAAGAGTTAACAATAACAATTCACTGTAATTGGAAAAATCGAAGATATAATCGCTTAATATGCTCGTATTTTTTTATGTCAAGATCATAACTAAATCTGAAGCGTTTACAAATAAAACAATTCGATTGCGTGTAATAAACTCACAAAGCACAAATCGCCGTTTTAGAACTCCTCCGTGCGCGACGAAAGAGGACTTCACGGCGGAGCCGCTTTCCTTCTCCTTCGCGTCGTGCTTTTGCGGAGTCTAGTGAGCCGGCCAGAGAAGAAGAAACAAAAAAAAAAAAAAAAAAAAAAAAAAAAAAAGGGCGCAGAACCGCTGGGACCCACTTACTAATTCTTTTCTGCTGAAGGCGTCCTAAGTACGTGGACCACCCAAATCTTGGTCAACGGTCAAACTTGGAGATCATCTTTCCGTTTTACGAGCAGAACCCAAATTGTCAATATAGCGTGCGTGCCCCTCTTTTGTCCTCGTTGAACGGTCAATTTCTCCGAAAACAATTGAGCAGATAAGTCAAACTCGAGACATAATTTAACGCACATTATTAATATCCTTCCCCCTTTGGAATAAATTAATTAGATCTTGACGATCCATTAAATCTTCTTGATAACATAATCAACTATTATAGAGGGCACATGCATACGTGTTTATTCTCTCAAAGATGAACGTTTGAAATATTTATATTAAGCTGCTTAGAAATCTTATTAAATTGATCATTCATCCTGGAAGATGCTCACCATGATAATATTCAAAACCGGAAAAAAGAAAAAAACAATAAACTCTTCCGAGGCTTGGGACGGATGCATTTTTTGTATTCATGTGCATTTCATAATCCATTTCAGTGATGAAAATGGATGTGCCCGGAAGCAAACGTACTTGTTCTCATGCCGGGCCGTGCTCGTGCTGTGCCGTGCCGTTGCCGATGTCGATGATGGTGTTTTTTTTTTCCTTCTTTTTTTGTCGGGGCCGTTTTTCGGTACTGAAGGTGATTTATTTTATTTTTATTTTTGAGTTAAGGCATCCCTCTGTGTGTCGTTTTGCTCCATGGATATTTAGAGGTCTCCATCCTTCGGTGGAGGATGATGCTGTCTTTTTTACTGAATGTCATGAATAATAGGAATGAAATGGATTTTTTTTTTTTAAAGAATTGGCATCATTATTATTTTTTATTATTTGCTGAATCGAAAAATCTTATTTCATTTTTCGGATGTGGTATATGGGTACTGTAGGGGATTGATAGACACAACGACATATTATTTCTAAAAAAATAGAGAATTTAGACATGTTGAGACACGTATCAGCGGTGAATTTCTTCTTCTTTTATTAAGGATTCATGATTAGATTTTTTTTTTAGGCTGGCTAGGTATATTAATTTTGAGGTGAATGAATATATGATTTAGGTACACACACATTTTCATTGAAAGTATTTAAAATTTGACCCCGTGCATGTCAGGAGACTGGATTCGCGAATCTTTGGCATCTTTAAAGTGCTGATCACGCGTTGGATGTTCGACACCTGTTGATCATATATCAATCGCTTGGCGAAGAGTGTCTGATGCATGTCGGTGTCCGACAAGAGTTTGACATCACCCGTAAGCTCTCAAAAATTATCGGTGCTTCTTTAGTGGAAAATGGTCAAAACCTGATCCCTAAAAAAAAAAAAAAAAGACTAATCACTCATTTATTTTTTAAAAGTGAGTCACATCACCATAAATCACGATTTTGACGATTGGTGGCGAATCTGCCAAATCCCTCCCAAAGAATTTTGGGGAGTGTGGACGGGAGGGGTTCTTTGGTCGTTTTTCTCCGGCCAGTGGGAATTCGAGTAAGGTTGCCAAAAGTCAATTATGGCTGCATCTGGTAAGGTTTTAGGGAAGAGATTTGGGAAATGAGAAGCATTTTCATAGAATAATTTTTTCCAAATGTAAGTAGTGTTCAGTAAAAGAGTAATTCAAAAGTATATCGTGAGCAACTTTGATTTAAACGTTGGACAAAACTTACACTTCTAAATGACTTTTGCTAGTTTTAATTCAAGAGACGAGCTTCATGTTCTTCTGCTCAAAGAATGGGTGCAGAAATGATTGATGAAGGTGCTTTCCCTGCTGCAACTGAAGGAGCAGAGCAAACTATAAGATGAAAGGATTCAAAGTCAACGATCATTCATCTTTTTTAGCTGGGAGTCGATATAATTAAAAATGACTTTCGCCCTTCACCCTATAACTCTATGGGTGCACCACCTTCCTCAGGCACAATTCAACAGTAGATGTCCCACCCACTCCTTTTCCATTTAGAATGGAGCGCCCGCTAGTAACTAGTAGGAGACTTAGACAAAGAACATAAGTGAGCCGGGTGAGGAGTATGGTTCATTAGATAGCATAGGTTTCATCATAGTAGTAGTAAGAGTGTATATATCTGAGTTTGATTGGCTAAATCCCATCCTCCAGTACTTCAAGTTAATCTATAGTATAATAATATTTCAAAGAGTATCCCCTCATTGAGTATGAAATTCGTAGTCTACCATAGGACATAATTTGACTCGAATCGATTCACATTTCCAATACCTCGCCGGCAAGATGAGGGTATTTTCGGAATTATGAAAATCCGGCGAAGCCAAAGTTGGAAAAAAAATAATAATTAGCATTTCTTAGATGCTGAAGGTCCAAAATTCCTCCAAGCATGCGTTGGGCTCAAAGCGTAGAGCCCTAAGGGGCTTCGGCAAAGTGTCGCCAAATGCAATCTATGGCATAGTCGATATATTTGTTCCAAGAATCAGCCCACATTCAGTCGTGAATATTTTGGCCTTCAATCAATTCAGTTCTTGACTTTTTATGTTGATTGATTGCGTCCTTAACATACGGGAAAAAAAAATTACAAAATCAAGTAAGCGGAGAAATAATTAAAAGAAAATGTGCACACTACATTCGCGAAAATGGAAACTTGAGTCGACAGAGCGCATGGTACCATGACAGTTTGGTTTTTCGGGGATGATGGCTCAGGATTGCCCGTCTTTAATTCCAGGGTATACATTCCTTATCAGTGTATGGACAGCTATCTCTCGGGCATAGGTTTAGGTTCAATGGTCTTGGCTAAAGACGGGGGGAGCAGTCATCAACTTTCCCCAATGAATTTTGATTTCAATGGTAACTTCTTAATCACTGTATAAACCGAAACTAATTAATTGACCGTCACACCATAATTTTCTATGATAACTTCGCAGTCATCAACTGTATTAGTTTCCACCTTCATTAACTTTTCTTCTTCTTTTTCTTTTTCCCATTGTAAAACATTTGTTGCTAATTAGCTGCAGTCAGACATCATCACGTACGAATGCAGAGGATTCATATTTGTGACTGCTACGAGTAATAAAAATCGTTTGCATCTCTCTTTCATAGATTATTAGGGTAAAATGTGTTTTTACCTCGTGAGGTAAAATCGCGTGACGTCGAGGGAATGCAGAAGTGACAGCACAATGCACTTCAAAGTGACTAAATTCAAAAACACCATAACACTTCGTAATACTGTTATGCCATGTTACGACCTTTTGTCGCCGCAATCAAAGTGTAAGAGTGTGAAGAACACATTGTGATTGTATGTAACATTATTGCACCTTTGAAACTTCAATGTCCTGCTCGGCATTGCCGTCGCCACAAGAGCTTATCGGACTTGTTATCATCGGGCCTCTTTGGCCTATGCCTCTTTTTTCAGTACAACCTTGGCTCTCGATAGGACCTTAAGGCATACACATATTCTTATCTCATTTGTGCTTGCTCGAATGTGGATACAATATCTCTTCCTCTTAAAAGAAGAGGAAAATTTAACATAGATCTGTCATCTCGCGTCACTCATTGAATGATTATGTGCAACAAAAAGTAAGTTCAGAGATGAAACATCCATCAACAATCTAGGACCACGGTTATAACCAGGAGTTAGTCTTGTGACAATTGAGTTAATGCCGAATACAATCGGGACTCTGGCAATTCAACCAAAGATTGGATCAAGAACAGCCATGGCCTCTAAATTCACTTAGAAAAAAAACAAGGTCCCGCATTGGCAGAGGACACCTCGCGACATTATGCCGACTCTCTTGTTGTCTGAAGCTTTCAAGACCGCTTGTCAGATTCAGATCAATCGGCACTCAAAATACAAACATTAGGGAAAGGAGCATAATCATCAGCCATGTCATGACCTTCAATTAATTTAGACCATTTTCTTTGAGAAACTAAACTGTTTCAATAAAAGAATGTTACATTCAACCTGCAAAATTTGCTTAAAAAAGGGGGGAGGGGTTCGTAACAAAAATGATATACAACTAAAAGTACAGTAATCGACCTAGAATGAAAAAAGAAAAAAGTGAATTCACCACTGACTATGTGAACAAAGTCACGACATCTCTTCGGTACCCTCTTACCATCAAAAGCCTGGGAACATTCTCCACCAACAGATCCATGTACTCCATGTAGAAGTACGCCGGATGGTTCAATGGAGGTGGTGGTAGGCTCACTAGCACCACGGCGGCCATCCTCGAGTATCTGAGTATAGTTGAATTCAACTTAAGGGTAGTGTAAAGGAACTTCTCCACCTGTTGTTCGTTGACCACCACGGGCTTCCCATCGGCCATCAAAGAAGTACCATCGCTCTGAGCAGCCTCCTTCATGTCATTCAGATAGTTAGTGATGCGGCCTTGAGCTGCTGTGAACGCTTCCAGCGACTCGTCATTCTGGGACCCACCCTCCACCTTCAGGTCCCATGATTTCATCGAGACGACAATGACTTCTGCTTGCATCCGGAGATCATAGAGGAACTTCTTCACATCGGCCTTGAGCTCCTCAGCATCCGAATCCTCCTCCGCGATGCAAAAGACCTGGATCTTGCAACTCTCGAAGCTCTCCTTTGTAAGAAGGAGCTGGGAGAGGAGCAGCATGAGGCCACCATCCTTCACGATCCAGTACAAGTCAATCGTACCATACTGCCTTTGATACTCATTCGGCCATTCATCAAGGCCCTTGACAATAACAACCGCCTTGTTAGCCACGATGCAATCATTTATTATGCCCACAAACGTGGCAGGTATTTCAGTCAAGTTCTCGCGACGCCATATCTCCGGGTACCGCATGACCACAATATTGGGCTTGAGATTGCCCAGGCCCATGGTCTGGACAATCCCACGGAATCCTTCAGACATGCTTGGGGCAACAACAATCTCTGCTACTCCCTCACAGTGCTTGTAGTCTATGTAAGTATCAAGCTGCTTGCAAGCAGCTTTAGCATCTTCAGCACAATCATGGTAATCTCCGTCGAGAATCGAGACAAAGATGGACATTCCCCTACCTTTCTTTTTCATGCAATTTGCAAAGTCTGCCAGCTTTGGATGGCAGGGTACATTTTCTGGAAGCTTTCCCCAGGGCCGGCAGAAAATAAGGGGAATAGGGTACCAATTCTTCGGATGCACTTGGCTTGCTGCAGAGATAACAAAGTGTAATCAAGACATAGCAACTAGGCACAAAGAGATGTGCGATGAAACTGTGAATGAGAAGTGCCGCAAGTGAAAAACACCGCCCTTGCTGGACATCATGTAAAACGATTGTTGGACAATGGGCATGCAGTGACCAGTTTCTCAATTTAACTGTTCCATTGTAATCTTGTAGCCCACTTTATTTTAGCACTTAAAAAGGTCATCAGTGTGCAGGTAGGGGAGAATTTTAAGGTTGTTATGAGTCTTAGTTCTTCAATAAAACTTGCTTCATAGTAGAACCCAGAAAGTGAATTTTCCATTAATTACAATCAAATGCAACTTCACAGCGAAATTTGACAAATTCCCAGCACTCTTGTGAAGCTATCAGCCACTTCAAACATGTCATTTTCGACTGAATAACTTTTGGATGGTGACGTGACAGATAAGCTTACCAAGGCGATGTTTTCTTCTACAAATAGATAATGTCTAGCTTCAACAAATCATGAGAGCTTTAAGGATATTAAAAGAAGCATGGAACGTTTTAACTCTACCAAAGTATATTTTAGAAAACTAACTAAAACCACCTCCCTTATCCAGATACTGATGAACAGCATACGAGACTACCAAGTGCAAATTGACTCCACTGACTCCTAGAAGACGTGAAACCCGAGTCACACAGTGAGATGAACTCTGTCAATGATATCAATCTGACATCTTGATCATTGATGAATGCCACATCAAATCCAAAAGAATTATGAGCAAATCATTCCAGGTTACAATGATGAAGCATGATACAATTGCTTAAGGTCTAGTCTGACAATAATAAAACTGATGAAGGAATTGCTGCAAGCTAGAAAAACCACTTCTCTATTAGCATAATGTTACATACCTCCTAATGATCGAAGACTGCGGAGAGCAAGTTGGAAATAGGCGCTTTTGAAACCATCGCCCCAGTCCCCAGCTTTTCCTTTAATGCTCACGTAGTAATATATGAGGCTTGCAAGGGCCAGAGAAATAATAGTAAATGACCACGATATCAAGAACATGATCACTGCGCAGATAAAAAAAGAACAAAATGAATACAATGCGGGGAGACTCACAAACAAACACAGGCACCAAAGAAGAGATAAACAAGTACATGGTAGACCACACTAATGCACCACTATGAAGAAGTAATCCACTACGTGATCAATAAGATCAGACATTGCAAATGAAAAACCAAAAGACTAAAAAAGAAAGAAGAGGAGGGCATCCTTCCAACCATAATGTCAACTTTCATAAAATCTGAAACGCCTTCAATTGGGGTTATTCAGAAGTATCTAACAATTCCCACTTCAACAGCCATATTAAACAAACATTTAGAAAGACATCCAGGATACTGGCCTCTGGGCCAATTGTCAAACTGAATGAATTTGAATAACCAAAAAGATCCTGAGTGGAACTGAGGCATACCAATGCAGAGTGATGCTCCAAGCAAAGAGAGGCTCCAGTGGTGAAACTTCCATCGTGGACGCCAACTGGGTGCATCTAGAAGATCCAGGAGGAAGCAAGATAGGTTCACCCCCGCATAGCATAATAGGAAAAACATGGTTATAGTTGGTGTGATCAGATCCAGATTCCCAATTATGACACACCCTATACAGAGGAATGCAGTAAAAAGTGTAGCAATATAGGGTTCACTCCCTTCTGCAACCTTGAAGTAATTAAGAATAGGCAGGATATCATCATTTGCTATTGCTGCAAGAAGGCGAGGTGCGCCTGTGAGGCTCTGCAGAGCTGCCCCTAAAGTTGAAAGGATAATTCCAATGTACACGATTGCAGGGAGAGGCCAAGCAATTGTAGCTGTAAGCAGCCTGAGTAAACAAATTAAATAAAAGCTGAAACAACTGCAACTGTGCTACATATATCTAACTAAAGGATGTCCAAAATCCAAGGTGAAGCTAATCACAGGCATTAAAACAAGCAATGGGTGCTGAAAAGAAAATTCTACAAAGTGCTCCTTGGAAAAGGAGACAACTGGAAATTCATTGTTAAAAAGTTTAGGAATAAGCATGAAGAAATAACTAACAATTCACTCTCCAACCTAATGTAAACTATTTATGACAAAGGAAAAAACAATCAAAAGCTACCTGTCAGTCAGTAGCTTTTCTCTAGTTGCCAGAGCCCCAAAAAATAAAACAGAAATCAGATATAGGGCAGTAGTTGTAAGAGTCGCAGCAAGTGTCCCAATGGGTATTGACCGCTGTGTATCCTTCAAGGAGGCTGATCGATTTGAACCAGCCATAATTCCAGTAACAGCAGGAAAAAAGAGACCAACCAATGCACTGTAAAAAATAGTGAAAATGGCAAAAGTTAAAAATCAGCACCATTCCACCCGCACATTAGAAATGACCTAGCATGCCTGAGGATGAGCAAATGTGAGATGACAGGTTGAAATTATGAGATCCAACATAATAGCACAGAAAAGAAAACCACCAAGTCAGTGAAGAAAGTATTTTCTCTTTTTCACAAGTTGACAGAAAGCAATATACTTTCTTGCAATCAACCAAATTTAAGATAAGCTCATTGCAGGAGCTTCTAATCAGATATCGGTTAAACAGAGGACAGCTTTCAGTTGATTGTACAACAGTCAATGATTAATACAGAAGGAGGATGCAATAGGGAGAGCATTATACCTACAAGAGATCATCCAAATCACGTTCTAATATCATAGCTGAAACAAATAGATGAATCTTTAAAGAAGTTAATCTAGATCGAGACCCTGAAATAAACGAGCAGTCTAAAAGCTCCAGAAAATTTCGCTCAATTAATTGTTCATGGTAGATGTGAGGTAATAAATATGGTTACAGGATATATTCTCCAGAAAATTTCGCTCAATTAATTGTTCATGGTAGATGTGAGGTAATAAATATGTTTACAGGATATATTCAAGATGATATTCCTTAATGTACCACTCACAAAGTTGAGTAGTAAAATTTTGTAAAGCAGCTTTGGACTTCAGGCGAAAGCCACTGGGTACCTGTTTTGGACTTTGAGCTTTAAAAAGGTAGGATTGAGCACAAGAGTTTTAGAGTAATTAAGCAAATGCTAAAACTTTCTATCAAAAGACTCAAATTCTAAAAATACTTCTCAATGTTTTACCAAACTCTCCCCTAGTGTTGGTAGAAAAAATTAAAACCCAAGTAGCAATGAGAAACTCAAACTTTAGAGAAATTGAAAGAGAATGACGTGGGAGTCCATGTTACACCAAAGGCGGGAGTTGTTCTCAGTTTTAATCTCATCTACTGGAGTTCAAATGCCAAGAGTGGCTCTATGTGATAGTTTTACATTCCTCTGACCTCAGATCCCAGAAAACCAACTCGTGTAAGTGACGTGCTAATACCAGGCTTGGGGAGTTTGCCCTCCATGTACCCACGTCAAACACAAGACAACCATAGTTTGGGTACGAATCTGTGTAGAACACCCTAAAATACGTCAAACTCATGTTCCATGATGAAGGCGCAGTGATTTTTCTGTTTGCACAGAGAGAGAGAGAGAGAGAGAGAGAGAGATTAAACTCTCGAGTTTAGAAAGAAGATCATATGGAGGAATAAGGAATAAGGTGCAAACTTAAATGGCTTGGTGTAAAATTTCAAGTGATTGGATGGTTTAGACTTACCATATAATTGCATCATCAGCTTTGAAAACTTAAGGATTAAACATGACAAAACAGGGACCAAAGATGAAAGATATGGGGTACCTTTATGACTAACCCTTGACAAACAAATACTGTTTTACAAAAAGAAGGCCCAAACAACTTTTATGCAAGAAAAGGTCCTAAATAACTTATCCGTTCAGAAAAAACAAGTTCTCCAAAACAGTAGTACATATGTATGAACTTCATGAAGTGGCCCCGTTCCCATGTCTATTTTATGGATGAGGCTTTGCGTCTAAGAATTTCTCAAAAAGCAAAACAGACCCCAAATTGCAAGTCCAGCCAACACAGACCAGGAGAGGAAAGTGATCACTGTGTTGACATTCTAATAACTGATTATATACACTATTATTGCACCATCGACTTGAACAAAATGGAAGCTGAACTATCTCATACATCATAATCAACTGATCTTTTGGACTCAACTTTAGCACACTACAAAATGGCCAGCAGAAAATTGCAGCAGTTTCATTGTACTCCAAAACCAAGCTTTTCTCAGTGAACGCAGTTGGCTAGATGCCATCACAGCATAAGAAAATGTAGATGTTGCAAGTAATTGTATTGACTCAACAGAAATAAATCCTGACATTTCATAAGGTACTCAAATTGACTTACTTGAAACTCCATCCTACTTTCCCTTCAGCAACAGGGATTCCAGCATTGTTGGTATTCTGATATTCAGGACCCCAGTTATCCCTAAAGGTGCTCAAACTCAATCCTGTGATTCCCTCTATACCAAGAATACCAAAATGTATAGTTTATGTCATTCCTCCAGTAAACAATATTCACTGCAAGTTGCCTGGATGACAAGTAAAAAAATTCCTAAAACGATGACTACAACAGCTAATCCAAGAGAGTGGAAGCAGTTTCAACACATATTTCATTAATCAACATCACCATTGCAGAGTATAACTTCCCAAGTTTAGAACATATATCTTACAAGAATTTGTACAGAACATACCACGTGCCAAACAAGATGACTATGGTTGAAGACTTAACCAATGTACATAATTGGGAGCATTGTACCTTGTTCTAGTGATTAATTTTGAGACAAAAGACTGCTATATAAGAATAGTAGCAACTCACCTGCCGGATCATCCTTCCTGGCCAGAAAGATCCCAACAAAAATGCAGAAAATTGACAATAAGACAGGAATTAGGAATGCAGGTGCAACCCGGTTGATCATTTTCACACCACCAAAGACGATAAAACATAAGACTATGGTGACAACAATCCCATAAATCTGCAGATCATGGGAGCTAGGACTCTCAATTGGCTGTGCAACTTCTGTGCCATTAACTTTTGTGATGGTCTCTGCACAAACAACATGAAGGTAAGCCACTTGGCTGATGCAAAAAGTAAGCTCTCAATTATGCCATCATTTATATACATCAGAGGACTAAAACTTCATTATCTAAAAGTTGCCAGGCTCCATCAAAGAGCTGCGAACAAGAATAAATATGTATGCCAAGGAGGCATACACAGCAAGGACATATTTCGGAGCCTCGACGTCACTAAAATTCAAATTGACAAAACTTTAAAGTTTCAAAAACAAGAAGAAGCACAGTATTTAATGAAGACCGCCTTATAGAGTGCTGTATGTAGCAGCATTTTTCAGCTGACATTATGAACCATTAAAGACACAGTATCATAACAGTAATTATTCAAGTTCAGCTATTTTACTAGCTTTCATTAATTTAAGACAAGGACAATGTAAGTGTAGCATATGAGCTGAATATTTGAGAAAAAGATCATAACCTTACCTCTAAAAATTCCAGCAGCTGGCAAGGCTTTTAAAAAAGTTTCCACAGCTCCCAATACATATCTAGAGACCACGAGTAAAAGGAAAAACGAGGATGTTAACAAGATTAGATACAGCAATCAAGATCACTCCAAGCTACACCATCTCGTCAGAATACCGCTATTTTCATCATAGACCTCAGGGGCTCAAACTAAGTTATTATCCAAATAAAGTCCAGAGATTACACTCACAGAGATCCAGCAACAGCATTCCCAAGGAAGAAGCATAGGCCAATACTCACTCCAACTTCAGGACCCAGAGCACGACCAATAAGATAGTATGGTCCGCCACCCTAGAAGCAAGAGAGATTGCACTGAGAGAGATTATTACACTTAACACAGATGCAAAAACGTAAAATAGCTAGTAATGAAGTTAGTGGGAAGCCTTACTGCACAAGGTACAGATCAAATGAAAATAAAGAACACAGAAACTGCTGCAAATGAGCAATCTTGTCCACATATCTATAAGCACTGAATGAATGAGAAACATCTACACGTGGACAGTGGACTGCAAATGCATAATGACAATTAGCATCATTCTCTCATCAAAATTCTCCCAGCAGCAGAAGAAATCCTAAAGCATATATGAAACAGATAAAGAGCCAAAAACCTTAAATCCAAGAAGACAAATATTTGGTCTTCAACTAAATCTTCACAATGCAAATTGGTGTAACAGAACAAGAAGGACAATGCTTTCAAGGCAGGAAATGCAAATGAGAAAGCAAAGGATGATAAATGAATAAGATCGAACCTTCATTGCACCATTTGTAGCAATAGCGCTCAGTGATATTGCAGTCAAGAATGTACACAAGCCACAAAAGAACACAAGCAACAAGGACTCAGCTATGCCCCCCATACCAACAATCCTGCAACAAATATGAAAATGACCGTTAGTTAAAGATTGCTACCATGGTAAAACAAATGCAAAACGTCCAAGATATATGAGGAAGAAAGCAAAAATTTGGACAAAATGCCTTCACAATGGATTGAAAATTACTTCAACAGGCAAGGTTCTCTAGAGGAAAGAACAAATTTCAGTCAAGATTTACCATGCAGGTCACAACTTGATAACTCAAACAGAGAAAGATCTACCACTTATGTTCTACAGCAAAAGCCTCCCGGCTTGTCAACATATACAAGAAAAAGGGGTGGAAATTTTGAAAAGTAATTTTTTGTATAACTTTCGAACATAAAGGGTTTCCTAATTGTTCAATTCTATACAGTATATGCAACATTTTTCTAGTCAGACAAGAAGAAAACTAAAAAGCAGACTCGAGAAATTAAAAATGAGAGAGAGAGAGAGAGAGAGAGAGAGAGAGAGAGAGAGAGAGAGAGAGAGGGAGGGAGGGAGGGAGGGAGGGAGGGAGGGAGGGAGGGAGGGATCAAGTCTCAGTAAATGAGATGATGTCTGAAATATCAAATGATACGAGGAAACTTCCGGAAAAATGCTATCCACTTTTCTAATAGTTTACAATTCTTAAAGTCGATAAAATGAAACCTATGACGATGACAAGCAGTCTCGCATCATGAAGCTCAAAGTTGGGATCGGCATCATTATGAGTTGAACAATGACCAGTACCAAACTTGGACCCTTTTAATAATATGCCTCAGAGTGTCCAAAAAACCAAACGCAACTAATGTAAGTGAAATCTAAGAGAATAGCATTCTGATTACAGCCCAATCCCACCTATTAACCACAGACGATCTTACCCTGAATGAGGACAGCAGGGTACATTAAAAGAGTAGCTAGTTGAAGTAACTAAGAGCCTAGTAATTTTCTGTTAATTACATGGTAAATCCATCCACAGGAGCACTGACAAAGGAGCACATATTGGTTGAAACAAAGAAATTAATGGAAATCAAAATTGAAAGAATTACAAGAGAATTACCAAGAAAACGGATATAATTAATAATTCCAAGAATATTCTGCAAGCACGGGACAAATACACCCATCATTGTGCCCAGTTTGAGGTCCAAGTCTGCATGATATTTGCACAGAGAAAGAATATGAAAAGGCATCAGAATCATCAAAGAGTCTGTATTTAAGGTCAAATAACAAAAGTGACAGTTTTTGTCCAAATCAAATTTACAAAAAGGAAAAAGATGAGCAGTTACCATTAAGAATAGACAGAAATATTTAATCCAACATGAGGATACACTTAAATTACTTATAATGTCTAGACATAAGGGCTTGGCATCAAAATGGAAAAAGATCATTCGCCATACATGATACACAACAATGAATTCTAAAACATGTTTTACATGCTGCTAATTGCTCCTGCATAGACCATATATTAAAAGACGATAGCAACTAAGCCTATTGCAAAAGATTGTAACAAGATCGAGAATATCAACCTTTCGATGACCAGAGTGATGGAAACATCTTCACCATCCTAGGACTAGAAGGTGCTGGAATTTGCTCCCCTGTCATACTGAAGTAGCAAATCAAATTTAAAACCATCTACAGATCAATACAACTCAATATTACAAAGATCCAGCTTGATTGAGTTATAAACGTAAGAAAGAACCACCAACAGCAAACTGTCTAGCAAAGAGACTGGACTAAGATACAGCATTAGAAGATAAAAGACAGAAAACACTATAGGAATAAAACAAAGTTTTAAACATGCTTGAATACTGATCCAAAAAGAACACCGCAACCAAACAAACCAGCTTACCTCTTCAGACCAAGTATATTCACAAGGGAATCAAAACCAAACAGTTCCAACTTGGATTCATTCTGAGAGCCATTAACATCTGCATGCCTCGGAGATGACCCTTCTTCGTTTGCATCTGGCCCCACATTTGCTTGTTGGCCAAGTTTAATATTCCTGTGATGACAGTGAATCATGAACATGAATTAAGACACCCACAACTGCAGATGCAATTGCTAGGATTCATCAGATCCTCCATATCAAGAGATAATTACTGAATGAACTGTTTAACACAGAAAAAAAGATTGCTATTAGATCTATCTCCCCCAATACAAGGCAACAAACATGGCATTGCTTTGACAATGGAAGTCAAATGCAACACGAGATGCCTAACTTGATGATTTGCAGACAGATCCTTCCAAGCAAGTTTAGCACCATAGCATTCCCACATTTTAAAACTGAAGTCTGACAGCTTGCATCAAGATGCAAAGTTTTTTTGGAAATTATGTAAGCATCAATCAACTCAAATAAGACAGTACAAAAAGGTTATCCAACATCCCATCTACGTGCCACATTTTAGTTTCACAATGGAAATTACGTAAGCAACCATCAACTCAAATACGACAGTGCAAAAAGGTCATCCACCAATCCATCTAACGTGCCACGTTTTAGTTTCATACCCTCAGACCATCATAGCCACACGGTCTTCCTTGCCATGGATTCTAAGTATGTCAAAACTATAGACTATCGGGCAGTAAACCACAATACAACTAAAAAGTTCGAACACCTCCACCTCCACCACTCAAGGGAGGGGAAAAAGAAAAGGAAAAGGATTGGGTAAGAGCAATTGCTGCATTTCCACACCTTTCTCTGTCACAGCAGAAAAATGCACTAAAATCTAATCCAAAATGATAATCACGTAAAGATAGCATCAGCATCCGTACTGAAGCTGCCCTCTAGAGACAGAATAACTTCATAACAACTCTGTCCTTTCAAAGCAAGTGAGTCATACCAAGTGAAGCTTCACAAACCAAATAGTTTATCAATACATTGATATGTTCTTTTGACTCCCACGAGTGAAAAGTGATAGAACGTGGGTGATTCTTTTCAAGTAACCTCTGCATGCCCACTCCTCAATGAGAAGTATCTCAAGTAATTCTGGATCCGATCCACATGTCCAAGAATATGCATCAGAAACATGTTAAGCCTTGACCCAACTGGACAGTGACCTTTGTGCAAAACATACTTCCAAGGCTTATTTCCCGCAAAAGAATAAACTCACCCTTCTGTACTATCAATACGGTGCAGGAGTGAAATTCAGACAACAAGGAGCAGGACACACTGCTCGCATTGAACTCCAAATTCGAAAATGAAGATTCCAACAAACACCAATCGCTTAGCAAATCAATGCACCGCACCGATACGAAGCCAAACCACTCGTCCCATATCCAATTTCTGCACTTTAAGGCTCACTTCTCAACACAAACGACACTCCAAAAGAGAAATCAACATCCACACACACGGTTCCTACTTTTTTCCACTCAACCGATTGTAACGCGAAACGAAAGCCAGAGCAGAGAACCTGAGAGGCACGTCGCGGTGGGGAAGAGACGAGGAGGAAGAAGAAGATCCGGGATCCATGGACGACATCTCGAGGACCGCCCGGTCGTGAGCCACCACGGGCCTGTACTTCCTCCGGCCCTGCTGGGGGAACTCGTCCTCGGCGCCGCTCTCGATGTCGCCATTGTCCATCTCGCCCGATTCAAGACCACGCCGGATCTCGAAACTCCCCTCCCGGAGCCTCTGATTCCAGGGACGAAGATCCAAAATTGGGCACGGGCGGAGATCTGATCGAATCGGAACCGGGAGGATTCACGAGAGAGCGCGCTGGCGCAACGTGAAATCGATGAAGTGACGAACAAGCAGAGAGAGAGAGACGTCTTTGAATGGGACTTGATCGAATGCTGGAAAAGGAGAAGTTTTTGAGTTCGTAAGAGGAAAACGCAGAGAAAGATGGTTACATGCTGACGGTCTTTAACATCGACATTATCATTTCTTTTTTTTTTTTTTGGTTATAAAAATTCATGAAAATCATATAATAAATGAGAATTTCTCTTAATTATCAAAAAATAACATGAGGCTTTTCTTACCTGTCAGTTCGACTTTTCCAAGATTTTTTTTTCTCTCCCGATCAACTAATGTTTATATGCTTAGAATAGTCGACATTAGATCCAAACCATGGTCATCACCATACTATATAATCTAGGAAATTCAATTTATAGGAAAATATAATGCTCGTTGCGAGAGTTTGCTAGCCTCTCCGACAGGAAGCCGCCTCATAGTCCACCACCCTTTCCTGCGCACGCACAGGAGAGAGATATAGACAGTTCCTCCTCGTGGCGCTCCACGATCTAGACAAAGGCCGCTCCCCTCTCGCTACCCTAATCTATCAGGAGGGTGATGGCCCTCTCAGGTTTGAAGTGCCGAGGTTGTGGCGGACCTCGTCGGCAAGTTTGCGAGGACGGTTGACCTTGCCTAACTCACTCGTGCGCACACACACAAGCTCTTGCTCTGTTTTCCTTTTTAATTAGTGAAGGTGGCATGGGGATGGTGTCCGAGCTGGCTTCATCGAAGTCGGAGGAAGGAGGCCAGCCCCTTGTCGTTGCCGCCAATGTCCCTCTTCTCCTCTTTCTTTTGTTTCTTCTTTTCCTTTTGAGGCCTTTATTTTTCTTATCACGTGAAATGTCGCGAAATGTAACATATCAATGTTTAAACAATTCGGAGCCTCAATCGCACAAAAGAAATCCACATTGATTGAACACTATGAATGACTTCCGGTGGCCTTCATCCTCCCTCAATTATGAGGTTGTTACAGAATTCTTTTCAGACCATTTCATCACATCATTTACGTACTTTCTCCATAATATTCGAGCATTCAATTCAAGGAAATTAGAATTATAAAGTTATGATCCTTTTTTTTTATCTGACTAAATTTCTCCAAATGTGGTTGCGCCCACGCTCTCTACCCCGCAGGCTGATGGGCATCGAGTACTTAGAAAATCATTCAGGCTTATGCACTCAAGTGCATCCCAAGAAAATATGCATATTTAGCAATTTGAACCTAAATTTTGAATAAGGAAGGCAAATAATTTGACGGTCAAATCAACTAAAAGGGTGACTAATTTCTTATTTCTCAATGAAACACGCGCGGAAGAGCATACCATAACCTAACTTATATCACTGATTGGACGACACATCACACAAGGAACATACCGTAATTGCAACGGATTAAGAGTTGCTTTGTAATTTGGAGAGATTCCACACTTCGATCGAGGATCAACAGTGAAGAAGGAGAGCGTTGTTTATCGTCGTCTATCGTCGTTCTCTTTTGCCGATAACTGACGTGAGTGATGAGAAAGAGAGAGATCTGATCTCAAAAAAAAAAATCTTTTGAAATATTAAACGTTAATAACTGCTTAGCAGTTACTAATAGTGGCATGAGGTGTGGTCCCTTACATGGGTGTTCACTTTAGGCCCCATGCGCTCCAACATCTCTTACTCGCCCATGTAAGGCAAACTACTCCCACTTATCTACAAATTACTAACAACTTTCACTCGCCCATGAAGGGCTAAACATAACTCTTTCTTCTCTGCAAAGTTCATATTGACAAATAATCCGTGCGACTGACATATACTGAGAGCTCGTTGTTGCACATCCGTTGGGAGATATGACAACTCAAGGTTTGGACATGATCAAAAGTAAATTTCTATATGCTGTATCCTAGATCGATCAGTCACATACATATCTTTCTCTCGATCTCATTTAAGTATGATATGTTATATTCGCAGTCATGATCACACTAAATAATCATAACCGACCGGTCTATGAATATCTATAATGTGACTTAAAACTCTAAATCGATCTTTCTATTTCATTAGATCTCTCAATCTCAGCTCAGCTTGCTTTTTTAGAAATGTCTCATTAGATTGAATCAATTCATGACTATAGGTAACACTCTAAGATAGCAAACACTATATAGAGATCTTGAGAATAATGAAGAGTCGTAAGGGCACTAAATGAGGAATTCTTATCCTCAAGAGTCTCATACAACTTATAAAGTTAAGATCTAAACTTTTGTCAACTCTCATTGGTCGATTCCTTCATATGTAATATGAAATATGTATTGTAATATTTTTCCTTTTCTATAGAGTATGTCTATTCATTCAATACCGTACAGATGATAGTTTAGACACACTCAATGTCTACTTGAGTCACATAACTACTCTATTCAAAAGTATCCATTAGAACTCACATCTGGCAATAAAGACAGATAAATTGAAATATGTAGGTTATTTCACTTTTGGACCTGATAAATATTGAATTCTCATCTCAACATTCCGTTAAGGAACACATATATTTAAGCTCGAGCTCTCAATTATCACCTAGATAATGAGTTTAAATTTCATCTCATCTAATCTCTATTCATTGTGAAGTAAAAATAAGCGATCACCCATGTGAGTGGGCTAATATCTCATTTGTCCGACATACCTTCTCAATATAAAGAGCAAGCTTCATTATTCATAAATGTTACAAAAATTCATAAGTAATAACTTCAAAACTTCATTATTGTGAACATTTAGGGAAATTACAATATGCAGTATATTACATTTTACGCAATCCAAGATTTCACATGACTATAAAAAAACATCTCTAAAAATTAGTTTCGCCGTCGGATTTGCTAACATTCTATTCATAAATATATACTGTATGTCCTTATCCTTCGTGCTACTACATCTTTAACATAGTTTATAATGGGGTGGGTTGGTTCAACATTTCAAACGGGCTTTAGTGAAATGCAAATGTCCTTAACCTAAAGGGTTTTGGGAAAATGCTAATTGCGTTTGGAAAAAATTAATTTCAAAACGGGTTTTTGGATTAATATTGTTTGCTAAAAATAATTTTGCAAATGGGTTTTGGTAATCTTTACCATCATGGGGTTAGTTTTGGAAAAAAAATTTCTTTTAGCATTTCGGCAAATGCTGAAAGCCCAATGCCAGTCCCTACCAGCATTGGCTTTCAGCATTCCCAAGGCCAGCATTTGGCCAAATGCTGGCTTAAAGCTGAACTAAATGGTTCAGCATTTTTCCAAGGGACTTTGAGGATTGAAAGCCATTGGGAATGCTGAACCAAACTCACCCAATATCGATGTGTTTGGTCTTACAATGAAACTTGAGATCTTGATATAAGCTACTGCTGCTATTTGTCTATCATAGTATATCAAAACTGGATGTGCAGTCTCATCATGACACCTAAATGATCCAAAAATCTCATAAGCAAACACCTTCTTACACTGTTACTGACAAAGCACGAACTCGGCTTCCATGGTAAATAAAAAATATATGTTTATGCCTCTATGTGCTCCATGATATATTGTCATTATTCAATAAGAACACATTCCTAGACTTAGATTTTTCTCACATAAATCTCATCCCCAATCAGCATCAGTGTAGCCCTTAAGGTGCATATTACTTCCTTAATAACTCAGCACATAATTAGCAATAGCTTTTAGATACTTTAGGATTCTTTGACAAGTAGCCCAATGTGCTTGACTTAGATTGGATTGGTATCTACTTACCAATCTAACTGCATAACAAATATCAAGTCTAGTACACATAATAGCATACATTAAGCTTCCAACAGCACTCGCACAAGGAACGCTTTTCATGCTTTCTTACTCGCGTGAGTCTTAGAACACATTCTACGATTCAGACTTTCACCTTTTGCAACAGGAGTATCAATGGATTTACTGTCTTGCATACGAAATCGTTCGAGGGACTTTATTTATGTAAGTCTCTTGCGAAAAAGATAACAACCTTCTCGAACAATCTCTTGAAATCTTAACTCTAAGAATGTACGTAGCTTCACCCATGTCTTTCATTTCAAAAATTAGAAGATAGCAAACTTTGATTGTCTTGACAAAACTCCATATTGCTTCCGGCAACAGTATATCATCAACGTATAATGATAAAATCACAAAAAATGACTTTTAGATCTTTTCATATATACGCAATTATCTTCATTAATCATCTCGAAATCATATGCCTTACGGCATTATGAAAGCGTATATACCTTTGTCTTGAAGACTGTTTGAGGATCATATATTGATCTCATAAAGTCAACCAATCGTTCCCCCCCCTTTTCCCCCCTATGTCCTATTTATCCGTAGTGACAAAAACCCAAAAAGGTCGTTCCATGTAAATCTAATTTCTGCCATTCTCTCACGAGAAAATTAGTCTTCTACATCTATTAATGTAATTCCAAGATCCAAGTATCGGTCCACTACTTTGTCAGAATAAGGCATAACTTGAGATAAATCTTATCATAGGAGACCAAAAAGTATCTTAATAGTCGATTCCATTCTATTGGTCTATACCCACTCCCCTCGAGATAAGGAGCACCTTATATCTCTCCATTTGCTAGCTATTAGTTTGACGCCCCCCCCCCCCCCCCCCCACCCTTTACCTTTGAGAACCCTATTAATCCTAATGCCCCGATCGCTGCACTCTTCAGAATATCGATTTGATTTTAAACCTCTGGTTCGACCATTAGTTCTATCTCTTCTTCATTGCTTTCACTTACATTTCTTATCAAGCGCAAGAAGAGCATCATTTACATTTCAATGGTTCTTCATCCCTCAATCTTTCGGTAGCCGATTATATAAGCTTCTTTTTCAATCTTCAATTAGCCCGTTGACGAGGAATGCTTTTCTGAACTTTACGTCGTGGATGAACGCGGTTTGTCACCGAGAAATCTTTCATCTCCATTCCACGATCTCCATCCCAAATCAGATAACCCCTAGCATCA
>JAGVVM010001093.1:0-20014 GCA_019149425.1 Psidium friedrichsthalianum | reverse complement strand
CCGACGAGGAGCTGATCCGGTACTACCTGAAGCGCAAGGTATGCGGCAAGCCTCTCCGCTTCGACGCGATCTCCGACGTCGATGTCTACAAATGCGAGCCCTGGGATCTCCCCGGTAATTTTTCGCTTCCACTGCTCGGTTCTTTTGCAGATCTTGTGTCCGTGGTTTGTGATTTTGTTCGTCTGGGACTTTTGGGCACATTCGGTGTTCGGTTGTTTTGGTCTTCGTCGTTGAAGGGGGCACGTATTTCATCCGCGGTGTTGTGAATTGACTTGCTGTGGGTTGACTATGCGGACTTGCGGAGGGTTTTGCCTTTCAGCTAGGTCGAGTTGAGGATTTAGGTCTTGAGAATTCGTTTGACTGGAATTTGCGTTGGTAAGCGAATGATTACTATAAATACGCTGTCATTGGAAATGGAGGAGCCATGTTTTGATCTTGGAAATTTCTATCCGGATGCTCCTCGATGGGCGGGGGAAGCAAAACATCTGCTTCCTCCGGCAATTGTTCATGAGCCCCAATCCAACGGAGAAATTTGTTGAACTCCCTTCAATTTTAACTGAGTGCGTGAAATAATCTTAGGTATGTGACATCTACTTCTTATGCTGGCAAAGATAACTGAGATGAAACCAGTCTAGCTAGTGGTTTCAGCCTCTAGCAGTTGTTGGTGTGTTCCACCCTGGCAATGCAGATAGTGAGGACCATCATCCTCTACGTCCCAAGGCCAGCGTGGAAGCTAATGCGTTCTTGGCAGGGATGTATGATCAATTATTTGCCATAAAATTGTTATGGTTGTATTGACTTGGTGGTGAGAGTGTCGGTAAGGAGCTATGTCTGTGGTGGCACCTTCCAGTTTTGCTGGAACAAGCACCGAGAGGCAAGGTGGGTCTGAAATTTGCTGGAGAGGCAAGTTAGCTGCAGCAATCGATATTCCATATTCTTGTTGAACGTTACACGGATGACATCACTTGTGAACAAATGTTTCTCCTCATGGCGAAGCCACATTGGATTGACTACTATCGAGTGCAGGGTGTGAAATTAAAATGGAAATGAGTCCATTTAGGTCTTAAATTCTGATTCGGTAGAACATGTGTTTGAAAAAACAGTTGTTTCTTCTCTTCTATTCCAATTCATTTTCTTAATGTATTCAGTCGAAGCAAACTTATCTTAATTTCTTTTTTGAGTTTCCAGATAAGTCGAAATTGAAAACTAGAGACCTTGAGTGGTACTTCTTTAGTGCGTTGGATAAGAAGTATGGAAATGGGTCAAAGACAAATCGTGCCACAGATAATGGTTACTGGAAGACAACAGGGAAGGACAGGGCAATCTTTCATTACTCTCGAACAGTTGGAATGAAGAAAACTTTGGTTTTCCATATTGGGCGAGCTCCACGTGGACAACGCACAAATTGGGTTATGCATGAATATCGGCTTACTGATGAAGAATTAGTGAAGGCTGGAATTCCACAAGTGAGTTTATGCTATAAAATTGTTAAGAATAGATGGCATTTTGTCTTATCTCTTGCAATCCAATTACTATTGACACTTACTTTTTTCTTTTTGGCTGTTTGCGGGACTGTTTGGGTTCCGAAGGATGCATTTGTGCTGTGCAGGATCTTTCAGAAGAGTGGTCCTGGCCCAAAGAATGGGGAGCAATATGGTGCCCCATTCATTGAGGAGGAGTGGGAGGATGATGATGTGGCTCTGTTTCCTGATCTGGAGCCAATGGTGGTTGTTGATGATGAATATGTTGAGGCAGATGACTTGGATCAGGTTTGGCTTTCTTGTGTCACTTCCTTCAGTAATCTGGTGTCCATATTGTTACAATGAAATGACACTCTTACAGAAGGAATTAATTTAGTGGATGTCCAGATTAGTCTTAAATGGAATGTTTTTGTAATCACAATGTTGAAGTGGGAAAAGAACAATTTTTCGTGAAAGTATCAGAGGGGGGTATATACCTATGAAAAGATGCAAACGACTTCCAATGACTTGATCAATTCACAATGGGCCTCCAATTATAGGTGTCTTCCTGCAGATCGTACCTTTGGTGATTGTTGGCTATCTGTAGTTGCAGCTGTTATATGAACGTAGATTTTAAAGGTTCTCCAGGATTTTAACCTTGAAATAGCGTACTGGCGCCAAAAGAACTTTAAAAGTGTGGTGACACAAATGCCACTGAGGCGTAGATATCTTCTGCATCCCGAGGGTAACAAGATTATACTGTTTAGTGCTGTACTCAGATAATCAGTTATTTGGTGATAATTAAAAGCTTGGAATTTTGGGAGCCCTAACATGAAGTCGAGGGAATTTTTCCTTTTCCTTGATGCTAGAGAAAATCCTTCATATCTACAGAAGCACCTTGTATTTTACATCTTTTTTTTTTTTTTGAATGCTGTGTTTTATTTAGCGGAATGAATTGATCCTGGGTGTTGCAAGTGTAATAATGAGCAGGATTACTTAAAAATTTTCACTTCGTGAAGTTATAGTACATTCTTGTTACGAAAACATCAGAGTCGTCCTAATAAATGATCCTTCTCATGAATGACTGAGGGCAGTTGGGTTGATGGTAGGTTGGAATTGGATCTCCTATTTGTACGTGTATATTAGTTTCTTTGCAGAAGGTTGAAGAGTGGTTTGAATTGGACCTCCTATTTTGTGCGAAGTCTATATTAATTTCTTTAGAGAAGGTTGAAGAGCAGGAGGGTCTACCAGTATATCTTTTCTTGCCTAGGCGGGGGGCCATCTCATTGCTAGTTCTCCTTAAATTAGGTGACCTGAAAGTCGGGTGATCTGGTCATTTGAGGGATGGTAAAACATAACAACTGACCTGGACCTACCCTCTTCTATTGGAAATGGCGATGAGCCCCACGAGCAATCAAACTACCCTCTTGGTGAAGAAATTTTCGAAACTACTCCTGAGAGAGTTGCTTTACTAGTCATTATGGGCATCCTGATCAATGACTCAGGAAGAGCCAATTAAAATTACAAGGCTCACATGACCTCATGTTATGCCTGGGTCTCTAGATACCACCACCCAATATCTCAAAGAAATACGGAAGGCTTAAAATTCCACAAGTTGTTTGAGACCTTATGCAGTCCATTTCATTTGCTGGGCAGAAAGGATTTATTTTGTCCTGTGCAGTACTCACAGCAGCTATGCATCATTTTTTGCTGCGATAACAGAGGATCAAGAAATTTTCAGAAATTGACCTGTGCAATTTTAATGAAGTTCATGCACTGTCAAGTGTCAACCAGGGTTGGAATAGCTAGAAAGGAGAATTAGAGGGTCGAAAATCAGAAGATATGTGTATGGTGCATTCTTCCCAAGCAAGTGGCTTCTGTCAGGGCAATATGAAGTTCTGTAAAATCCACTAGTCTTTGTTAAGTCTCCTCACATCATGAGAATATTAAGTCCTTGCTTTAGCATCTTTTGTACCATCTCCTTTTCTCTTCTTTTTGGGGCTTGGAAGGTTGGTCCTCATCATTGTATGTTCTCATGTTTAAGTTACTTCTGAGTATTATTCTGTCATTTTATGAGATAATATATGTACAACTACTATTTTGGCTTCTTTCTTTGCCTTGTTTACTTAGAGCTTTTATTTGAGCTTCCACTTGCATTACCTTGATTCTTGCACCATTTTTGTGTTTCAGAGTATTGATATTGAAATTGAATCTGGAGATACTCCAGCTCCTCTGAACTTCCATCATGGTCAGACAAGCCAGGGCACTGAGCACTCAAATGACTTCAATGAAGATGAGCAAAAGCCTCTGATAGATAACAATGCAGTTCAAGCGGTTCTTTACAGCTGGATGAGCAGTTCTTTGTTTTACCAGAGCAGTACCGGATGGAGATGAAAACCATTGAGAAGGGATACATTGGCCAATCAGATGATAATGACAATCCTGTGGATGCCAATTACTTAGTTGATGGGCCATACTTAGATGCAGCTGATAATCACCTTCCAGGAGATGAGTTCTACCTCCAGACAAATGACCTTGCTAATCTCCTTGGGGAGGATGCAGCAGATTTTGCTGTCGAAGATTACCTAACATTCTTTGATGCAGATGATGAGAATGCCTTGCCATATGAATCCTCTCAACTTCCATCTGACAATGCAGTTTCTGATCACACACTTCATGCCGAGGTAAGTCTGCTTCATATTTTGGAGAAGTACCACTTTTGTGGCATTTCTAGTTTCTGCTCTATTGAATCGTTTGTCTTGCAGCATATTAATGGAGGAAATGAGGAAGTTCCTCTGGCAGGCAATCTTCCTTCAGAATCTTGCAGTAAGGACTATGCGTCAACTTCGAAGCCACATTTGGATTCAAAGGACCCTGAATCAAGTAAGAGTTGACCTTTATTACGACCCGGCACCATCTGAAATGTCCCTTTGTATCTTCTATTTTCCATTTATTTCTGTAAAAATTGCTTTTCACAACTGCCTGAGCTTAATCTGGATTTGTTCCTGCAGGTATTAAGCATCCATTCATGAAGGCAGCCAGTGAAATGTTAGGCAGCTTCCCTGCTCCTCCTGCTTTAGCTGCAGAGTTCCCGGTGAAAGATGTGGCACTCCATCTCAATTCAGCTGCACAGCCTCCGAATTCTGTTCATGTTACTGCTGGCATGATAAGAATAAGAGACATGATTTGGTTGGCAGTGGAATGGACTGGTCAGTCAGTAAGAATGGAGAACTCAACATCGTTCTCTCTTTTGGGATTTCTCAAGCTGATGTCAGCCCTGCCAATTCTGGCCTGCTCTCTCGCAAGACACCATCAGTGGTTTCATGGAGCTGGTGCTTCCTTTTGTTCTTTTGGATTATACTTCTCTCAGTCAGCGTTAAAGTCGGTACCTCTATCTATTCAAGGTAGTAGGATACTGGATAAGGTGGCAATCTCGGCCACTGGATGGAGATAGCAGATAAACTCACATAGGAACATACTATTCACTTATCTTTATGTAGGACTCTGACATATTTTCCTTAAGTTATTATATGTCTAAGTGCAAAACTATTGCTCGGCCTTTTTTTTTTTTTAATCTGTACTGACAATGTTGAACCCGATGTCACTGGTATCTGTTGTGGCGTTTGTTGTGTTGCTACAGCCCATGGATAGGATTGGAATCATCAGATCAATTTCAATGTCAGCTCCATTTATTCGTTCCGCATGCTGTTTGATGCATAAGGATTGCCTCACGTTCTATGAAGCCTATGAAATCATTGATTTGCCTTTAGGAGGTGAATGCATAATGTTCTGCATGCATTGTGGCTTTCTTTCATGGTGTCAGCGGCAGACGATTTTGCTTATTGGAGCAATGCGGAAACGGGGCGAGAGATGGAACATGCCCTCCCTGTTCATTATGGTCTTCGACGTACTTAGCAGTTTGCATTTGTGGTACGAGCAAGTCGTGAGTAGCCAGATGAGTTTGAAATCGAAGAATTGGCTAGCTGCAGATTTTTCTTTTTTTTTTTGTACGACTGGCATGCTTGCTACACATGGACAGAAGGACGGAAAAACGTCGGTCGCATCAGTGGAATTGAGACTGAAATTGTTACCAAGAATATTCCAGTCTATCTGATATATTTTGTACAAGAGATCTTCAAAATTAGAAATATGGTTCGCAATGAAATTGTTAGTTATCGCTACTTAGGGTTGCGTATGGTAACGCTCTAGAAAAAGTGTTTTTGTTCCTAAGTGTTTTCGGAACACTTTGAGAACAGAAACGCGTATGGTAAAAAAGTGATCCAAGTGTTCCGAGAACACTTTTGGGAAACAAAAACACTTTTGGAGTAGAAATGAGAAACAAAAAAATTTGCTTTTGTGTTCTGGGAACACTTTTTAGAAACACATTTGAAACATTTTTTGGAAACAATTGGGAACACTTTCTTGAAAGTAATTAAAAATAAAAATAATTAAGAATAAAATAATTAAAATAAAAATAATTTTTTTAAAAAAATAAAAATAAGAAAGATTAAAAATCGAAATAATAAAAATAAATAATCAAATAAATTAATTTAAAATAAAATGATTAAAAATAAAAAATATTTTTTTTTTCGAAATAATAAAAATAAAAAATCAAAATAATTAAAGAATAAAAAATAATTTTTGAAAAATAAAAAATAAAAAAGATTAAAAATCGAAATAATAAAAATAAATAATCAAAAAATTAATTTAAAATAAAATGATTAAAAATAAAAAAATATTTTTTGAATAAGAAAAATAAAATAAAATAATAAAAATTAATTAATTAATAAATAAAAATAAAATAAAAAAATAATTTTTCCGGAAAAATAAATAATAAATTAATTTTTTCGAAAAAATAAAAAATAAAAAATAATTTTTTAATTAAAAATAAAAAATAAAAATAAAAAATAAAAAATAAAAAATAAAAAATAAAAAATAATTTTTTAATTAAAAATAAAATAATTAAAAATAAAATAATTAAAAATCAAAAAAATGAAAAAATATTCTAAATAATAAAAATTAATTGAGAAATTGAATCATTTACAAAGGATATTTTTTTATTAAACGGCATTTACGTCAAAGTTGTATCCAAATATACTTTTCAATTACAGTTTATCAAATAGTATTTGCATTCAATTATGTAATTATATGTTTATCTACTTGGAATAATTTATGTATGACTCATAATTGTAATTTTTCCTATCTATGGAAGACATATTTCATGTTCTCATTGCTCAATTCTAATTTGTCTTCTCTTTCATTTTTTTTTTATTGTTGATCTCATCCATATTGAAAAAATTAGGAATAGAATTAAATGAAAAAATTAGGAATATAATTTTTTTTGCAATTAATAAATGTGTTTTTGTTCTTTTTTTTGTTCTGAGTACAAAAACTTTATACAGTTACCAAATTCGTTTCTGTTCTTTTTTTGTTCCGAGAACAAAAACTTTATGCAGTTACCAAACACGTTTCTGTTCCCAGAAATTGTTGCCGGAAACAGCACTATAAAAAAGTGTTTCTGTTCCAAAATTTGTTCCGGGAACAGAAACGTTACCATACGCACCCTTAGTAATTGGCATCGTTAGCCCTGAATAAGGCTGTGACGTCTTTGGATTGGAGCATGTTTTCTTTCATTTTTGGGCAATGGATTCTACGTCCATCCTCTTTCCGAAAGTATGGAGTAAGTATATTCTACTTCACTTGCTTTACAGAGAAGAAAAACGAGGACAAAGTGTTGGATCTGAATACAAGGCCCAGGATAGGCCGGTTTCATGTTTTCCGTCGCAAAGAATTCAACGAGACCGTGCGAGAATTGAATTCCTTGGGAAATTAGGGTTGCAAATCCGATACTCCTTCCAAACAAAAAGTTGGGAGTTTTAGCAAATCCATGATCTATTATGAGGACTTCTGCTTGTGCGAAGTGACAGAAACGAGAGAAACAAGAGGGTTGGCACCAAAGTGTCAATCCACATTCCGATGAATCATTTTTGCGACATATGCGCACGACAATGATGAATAACTCTTCGGTGATTCTACCAAACAATGATGATCTCCATCAAGCGACAGTTGCCGATGTCGGAAATTAAAACAAAGGAAAAGAAAAGCATAATAATCACAGAAGCAAAGCAACCCTTTGGCCAAACGTGCCATTTGGAGTTCCATGAGCTTATCACAACAGATTGGTACAATGATACAACTGAGAAAAATTTCGAAAGCACAAGCGTCAAACTGACACTGTAATACACCACTGTCCACCAAAATTTTTTATCGCAAATCTTGAATATGAAGCCACACTATCCACCTAATTAGTTTTTTCTTCCTTTCCTCCATTCTTTGGATGAATATTAATCTTCATCTAATTACATATTTCGAAATCGAAGCCGGCAGCTGGTTATTGGTAACGACCAGCTCTATGCAGACTCCCCAGGGAAAAGAAAAGGCCAGGTATGAATGAATAGAATTACATTTCTCCAGGAAGCATAGTGTCCTCCGGCAGATCACAATAGGCAACACCCTGAAAGAACAGATGGGATTTGTAAATTATAAGTCAAAAGAAGGGTTTTTGAAAGAATATTTAAGATATGGCTATCCGATGCCTACCCTCCACTCAGGTGAGCTACACATCGCCTCTCTGCCAGCAACTCAGCTTCAGTCTGCAGAATGACGGTTCAAGTTAGATGGAAACTAGCAAACTTGAATAGGTCAAATGAAAATCGATTTTTTCTCATCAACAATTGATTACAGTTAACAATCATGCAAAACTCTATGTTTGAGGAATCAGCATCCAGAAGAATATTCATAGCCCCTCATTGGTGAGACCTTGAAAACAAGGAAAGACAATTCATACTTTTCGAAGAATTAGAGTGTCCAGATTTCATTCTCATCACATAAAAAATGTCCGTTCTATGTATTTCATCATATTTCCTGCAGAGATTTGTGCACGTCTATTCACTGAAGAACTTTCGTGCTGTTCAACAAGCAACATAGAAAGCCAACAGCTATGGAGAAAAGAGTACCTTGGTTAACCTCTTGAGGAGGTAGTTGTCAAATATTACATCCTTCACAAGCTCATAATCACCATCTCCCTAAAATAATGGGGATTATTTTATCAAGGATTCCGATGCGATATGGGCATTTAGAAACCACTGAACAAGACAATAAATGATTCACTTACCTTAGATCTGCATGGCATGCTGAATACAATGCCCTCGGCAATGCCATAAGGATTTCCATCAGTATACACCTGAACATTCATTTTACAAAATAAGACAAACAAATAAATGACATCACAACACACTAACCACAAACGCTACTTAAGCAAAGGACTGGGTTTGGCGGTCACTTCTTACTGATCAAATATTAGTAGGTGCATTGCAGGGGGATCAGTAAAATTTAAGGTTGTTTAACACTAAAAAGCCATATCTAGGGGCATGGGGATGAACTATTAATCTCTCTTGTCATGCATTGTCCTCATTCCCACTTTTCTCTGAACCGTAATCTTTCCAAAGTATCGGAAGTGCTACTTTCTGAATGAATCAACAGCTTCAGCAAACCAAGAAAAATTAAATAACAAAGCCAAACTGCATACATTCAAACCAAAGAATTTTAAAAAATTCAAAGAGAGAGAAATATACTCATTAACGTTAAGGGCAGAGATACTCACCCTGAAGAGAACCAATCACCCTCAGCGTGGGAGTGATGAGTGACTTTATGGCATCAGCAATTGACACCGCAGTTGATGCAGCTGAAGATCTTCCCCACTTCTTAATCAAACCCCACCTCTCTACAGATCAAATCCATACTTCTCTTTAGTAATCAAAGGCGAGATACAAAATTCTCAAAAAGATTCGAAATCTAATTATACTGTCCAATACAATGCATAACCATCTGTTTCTTGGATCTCACCTTCTGGACTTTTTCAGTGAACTCCTCTTCTAGCCACTTGTGATCTGTTATCACCTCCTTGACTGGAAGCCCATTGATTCTAGCATTTAAAAAGTCTGGCACCTGGATATTCCAATGTTTTATCTTCTCGATCAAAGATGAAACAGGGGAGTTTTACTTCCACTTTCCTAGAGCAAAATCTGAGTAATAACCTGAGTTGTCGAGTGGTTGCCCCAGATGGTCACATTGACACTTATCATAGAATACACCTGCCTGAGCGCCAGCTGCACGATATTAAAGCCAATATTTCGTTTCAATCGACACTATTTTCAGGATATAATAAAAAAATGTATAATTCTTCGCTTCAACAAGCATATCTTGCCTGGCATTTCGCACGGTTCTCATCCAAACGTGTTAAGCATGGAAGTTCCTTGCAGGAATATTAGGAGCATTTTTCAAGCAAATTAGCGCACTGCAAAAGAATGAAGCAGAACCTTCCATTAGGGGCTATGATAGAGCTACACTCCTTACGTTGTCTCCAGAAACAAAGAGCAAAAATCAAAGAATAACCAAAACATGTCTTACTTGGTGTTACAGGGGTTTCCTACAACAATTACTTTGACATTAGGCGAGGCAACAGCATTTAGAGCCTTTCCCTGAAAAATAAGTGAAGGAGATAGAATTAGCACCTCATTGTTTCTCGAGACATTCATGAGTGGTCATATGCAGTCTGCAAATGATACTGCTACACCACCTGCTCAGCAAAAAATCTGCCCATTTATGTCTAGTAAGTCAGCTCGTTCCATTCCAGGCCCTCGAGGTTTGCTCCAATTAGGAGAGCCCATTCTACATCTTGAAACACCTCATAAGGGTCGATGCCGATCTGCACTTCCCTCAACAATGGGAACAAGGAATCCTCCAATTCCATAGCAACTCCTGCATGCATTGACATATTATCTCAGTAGTAATGAAATGATGGTTTGGTGGAGAGAACAGCTACTTGTGTCTGCTGTGAGCCTGGACACGCAGAATTGTTTAATACATAATAAATTGAGCAACTCTGGAAACTGATACCTTTCTACATTAGGACTGTATCATATTATACTTGCCAATCAGAGAGGATGATGAGGGAATCCTATGAACAGGTAACCCCAATGTAGTCATCTTCCTCTAGTTGCTACGGTGTAAGTCATGTGATTTTCTACTACCTCGATATATGCATCTAGATTAGACCAAACAAATGTACACACATGCATACAGTTCTTGTAAAGTATCACCAGGAGTACCAAAATGTTCAACATAGACAACGATATTTGTGTGGAAGTGTCCCAAATAAATATAAATTTCCTCTCAAAAACTGATGTTTGTGTTATATGTGAAATGACTGCGTTCAACATGGACAAAACAACATGCCCGTGGAAGTGTTGCAAACAAATGAAATTTCCTCTCAAAAACTGATGTTTGTATTATACGCGCAAAACCAGGTATTAATTGGACAATGGATGTAGCGTGGTACCAATTTGCTGACAAATAGTTAATGGTGTGCAATCAAGACAAGTGTCATATGCAAGAACACTTGCTAAGGACACTCAAAATAGTCAATCATGAGATGGACCAAGGCACCCAGTAACAAGGATGCTTGATCCCATGTTCATAAGATATCCCCAGGAGCTTCCAAGTATTTATCAAAAACTAATGTTACTGGATTTATGTCCATGTACTATTGGTTAAAAATGGTGATATTTTCCAGAAACTTGAGAGCAAGAAGCAGCCCTCCATTCGGGGCACATACCTTCTAGAGCTTGCATTGACCTTTCTGAACCCAAAAGTTTTAAAGCAATAGGTTGATCAGGGCCAAAACCTGACCTGATGCAAGCTGGAAAAGAAGGAAAGGTTGGTCAATCTTCCAAAGTTGGGAACCAAATAGATTTAGAGAAATCTAGTGAATTGAATTGTGAAAAAAGATGTAGCAGCAGAGTTAATCTGCAGAAGGCAAACAAACTGATGAACTTTCTCCACCAAAGATCAAATGACTATTTCTCTTTGAACAGTTTATCCAAACCTCAAACACAATGGTCAACTGAAGAGACAAGCAGTTTCAACAGTACTCGGAAAACAGAACTGCTATTAGGAAAAACAAATAAAGGTGCCACTTCTGCAAAGGAAAAAGAAAAAACAAGGATGTGTATGCACTGAAATGCTGTCCCAAGGAGCTACTGCTGCTAATAACTAAGGAACACATATGATAGTTCCAAATTTGTATTTCAATTGGCAAAATGTTGCAAAAGTCATGCATTTAATAAAACAGCAATCTCGCCGTTTCAGAAAAGGACCCTTGATGCCAGCATCAACAAGAACTCTGTAAAATGGTCCAACAGCAGACCAGAATCAATCACGAGAGCAGACAGAGAATAATATCAACCAAGAGACGCTACAGATCCTTACTTTGAAGAGCAGATGATTAGAAATCATTCCAGCAGCACCAGACACTGCAATATTTATTAGTTTCTTCCAAGATTTTGTCTCTTCTTCCTGTGACCATATTCAACACATGAAACACATTATTGAAAGAAAAAACGTCCCCCGGTAGTTCAAACTGAAAATGGGATGACATTAAACCACCTCAATTCCAAAAACTATTTTTGTACTTTGATAGATAGTAAATGGAGACTCGACATGCAGCAAATCCTTGTCATAAACCCATGCTGAAGAACTTCTTAATTATAAATCTAGGATTAGCCCTTATTTCACTTATAAGTCACATAATTGATATGCAGATTCTATGCAACCATACATGCATTTGATGGAGCCAGCATCAAGAGACATAGCAACAAAATTGAGTCGAAACTGTACGTGAACCAATCGGAAGAATAATAATAGAAAGTAAACACATATACATATCCATTCACTTTGGAGGTATCAAACAAGAAGTGCTCGAATAAGTCGACTCGTGTTTATTTCTTTTTTTAACAGGATCCATATTTACTTAGAATTTATGCACCTCCAGAAAACATACCATAAGACATGGACACCATCACAATTAGGTGAGGAGGAGATCAAGCATTCATAATCTAATGACTGATCGACCAAATTAAAAATCAAGAACACTACTGCACGACAGCCAAAACAAAGACTGTCAAAGTAACAGACACGGTCATAAGGGCCAAGGCCATTCCTTTTTCTCGGTTGAACATTTCAACAAGCAATTCTAGTGCTATATCACCTTCTCATTCAAGCTTGTCAACACACAATATAGAGCACAGAAAAACCAATTACTTGTTCATCACTAAGGAGCAACATTGAATCAAAGTCAAGATAATATGACACATACACTAAGTAAAGAAAGCTACACAAAACTGTCAAAAAACATACGGCTTTGAGATCGTAAGTGAGGCAAAAGACACCGAAGCATTCAGGCTTATTGCTCTTCGGCTCTTCCGTTTGCACTGCCACCGGAGCTTGAGCAGTTTGACTGAAAACAATTAAGACACCGTAAAATCAATACAAAAAAGGCCCAAAAGCGAAAACACAGTCTAATCAAGATATGTTAACAGTGAAAGGAAGCAACTTAGTGAAACAAGTGCTAATAAAACTTACTTGACAGAGCAAGAGATTCTTGAACCGTGGGTTCGCCGGAGCGGTCTGAAAGACAGGCGACGGAAACTGGAAGTGCGAGCAGATAAGTAGAAAATCTCCGAAGAACGAAGGCCCTGTTTTGTGCATGTGGGTGTGGTCAGCTCTACCACCGCCATGGCAGCAGAGTTCAAGAAGACAAAGACTACTCAAAAAGGATGAGACTTTGCAGAGAGAACGATGTCCTTTAATGGTTGATTGTGGGTCTTTAGCGAGAGAGAGAGAGAGATGGAGAGAGAGGAGAAAAGTTGGAAGTGGGAACTGGAAGAGAGAGGGAAAGGATGATCTTTGAAGGGACGGTATAAGGCCCGGAGACATGACACTTGTCATCACTAACAAGTCATTAAATCTTCTTGGAAATCAGAGGCTGCCGTTTCCTGCTGCTCCTTCTTGGGGGCTTTGCTCTTTGGTGCGGGTGAACCTCCTTGGTCCAAATATGGACTTGCAGTTAGCCCTCAACTGCTCCTTTTCTCTCTGTGATGGTTGATGCGTGTGCTTCATTAACTATTGAGAGAGAGGGAGAGAGAGACTGTTTCGTTTGGGCAGATGACAATTGAGACCAGATTAGTTTTAGCATCATGGTCCATGATGTTTGTTCTAACAAAATTCGCAGCATAAAAAAAAAATAGTACAATATTCTCATGTTTTCAAATAATGACTTGAAATGGATTTTTCTTCAAATAAAAGCCTAACATATTGGTCATAATGTCATATAAATTGCAATCAATGCTTAACTATATCAAAAAAAGAGAAAAACTTTGCGGCGAAAGCTAATGGTCACTCAACGCTTTTTTTAATCCCTTTTCCGGATCAGCGAGTACGTAAACCGAACATCTGCTCACAAAGTAAGACCCTCTCTTACCATGCCTTATTACTAACGTTTGAAGTAGTCTTCTACAGATTGTGCTGGACAAGTTTCCTTCTTGCATCTAACGAACGAACCTTACGACGGTGAGACGTTCTGGTCCGGGACCGGAAACTCTTGTTGGTCCAAGGGGGCTTCAAGAGAACGTCAGTTGGTCACTTCTCAGCTGTACTTCTTCAAGTCCACTTCCCCTCACCAGTAAATCCTCCAGCCTGACATGGCCCATGTGTCCATCAGTTCTATACTTGTGTAGCTAGAATTTGACCTAATACACTTGCACATATGGGGATTAAGAAGCAATTAACAATCACTTTTGAATTGGTATGTCCATCCGGGTTGTACATATCATTATGTCTCATAACTTAGAAAGAAACGGAAAGCGCATAAAGTGCAAGACTTGTAAAGGACAGCTAGTTATTTTGCCATTTTCTCTTTCTTTTTTAATTGGGTTTGGGAGTGCTCTTAAAAATTATGGGATCAGGCGTAAAAGCCTTGACAAGAGCTTGCTGTCGAGGTCCTGTCCGGCTAAATAGCAGCACGGATATGTGCGAATGGAGGAAGAATTCATGCATCGGTTTCACGAGTGGCGTAATATAATTGCTCAATGACACTGTCCGCACAACGTACCAACACTGTAGTAAGATTTTGTACCATTGTCCTTCGATCGACTCGCTTCTCGATCTATCATTCTGACGTGGCCGCCTCACAAAGTACCATTTTCATATGTTGGGAGAAGAAAATTATGATATACGGAAGTAAACGGTAATTGGCAATCGCTGGGCTCACTATATGCATGTTTGAACAAGGTGAGAGAGGCTCCTCTACAAACCCAGATTAATTTTCACCGAAAAAAGAACGGAAAACAAAGAATCTACAAGTGAAACTTTCAACTCATTTGTCTGCTACTGATGAAATTTCGGTGTTCTTGTGCATATTCAATAGCAAGAGGCTTGAAAATGAGAGATTTCTCCAGAGAAGCACCTTTTCTTTTCTTTTTGGTAAAGATGAAGCACCTTTTTTTCATGGCCACAAAAAAAAAAGAGGGGAAATTGCTATTAATCAGCCACTAGCCAACAGAGCTGAGAATGAAGTGTGGGGGCATTTCTGGTGGTTATCTAATCAAATTCTGGGCATGCTCTGTTTCGTCTGCAAAGGCCAAAAGAGGACAGGGTGAAACTGGCTGGGGACCTCAACATGGCCGAAAGTTGTCGACCCGACAGCAACCTCTCCCAAACTTAAGTGCCCGTTTTGTCTGGTTTTCAACTTTTGACGAAAAGCACGAAAAAATCTAAACCTACTGTATCAGCAAATATTTTTCAATTTGACCAACTTCGTTTGAAAATTAATTAATGACGTGGATGCCGATCACCCTATATGACACTATTAGTGCTGCTATGGATAATTTTGATTGATTTTTAATAATTTTTCTTTCTTTTTCTTGCATGGCTGCCCTCAAGGCCCACACCAAATGTATCCTACGCGAGGACGAAGCTTGGCGAAGCCAACCCTCACCTAGGCGACGACCAGCTAGGCCCCTAGGCCGAGGCGGATCCTTGCCTGTGGCAGCAGCAAGGGCGACCCTCGTTGGCATAGGTCGGGAGAAAAAAAAAAGAACGAATGAATAAACATCAGATACAAATTTAAAAAAGTCCACATTAGCAACAGTCGTGCCGCGTAGGACAATCGACGTCCACATCAATAATTTTCAACCTAAAACCGGATGGACTCAATTGGTACCAATGTGAATTGGTTAGGACTAAATTGTTCCAATCGAAAGGTTTATGTCTAAATTAGTACCGGTTCAACATGTTTAAGACTTTTTTAAGTACTTTTCCTGATATCATTCCGCAATTTTCATAGTCAAACGCGGCCCATTGAACTTGCCAATGCAAATTGGACCAAGAAGACAAACGTAGAATAAATGACATTCGCCTCTTTTAGGATGCACTAGTTTTGTTTTTGGGTCAAAAGCACAGGAAAGAGCTATTTAGTGAGAGAAGGGAGTCTATTGTTTCTTCTCGGTATCGTGCCCCCACAGATTTTCACCGTTGGATTCAAAAAGAAAAAGATCGCAGCCGTCCAGGCTGGGATACGGAGCAACGGGAAGTAAAAGAATAGTGTACTGAAAGTCCAGAATTTTGTGCATCAAACATTAACCGGGTTTTTAGATTTTTAGATTTGGTGCAATCAAAGGCCAGGAAACTCTTGCCCCGTATTCGCCGGGACGAAACATTACCGAAGGAAACTGGCTCGGTTGGTGTCCTTGTAGTGCTGGATTTGCTGCGGTTATAGCTGTGGAGATGGGAAGATCCAGGCGATCGAAGGACAAAGCATGGAACGAAGCAATCGAGATTCGGATCATTGAAGGATTCACAGAACCCTCTGAAGTTGAATCTCCCTCTTATGGAACGTCGATAGTAGCCGAAGAAGCAGCATGAATTGAGTCCTTGTTGATGTGTTAGGACTAAAGTTTCTCTAGGCTGATCATTAAAAACATTGCATAAAGCAATTACAAGTGTATTGTGACAATAAACATGGGCAGAAACTACGAGACCAACCTCAAACATGGTCACCGTCGGTTGCAAGGTACTGGGAGTTAGTTCTGTTGAGGCTGATGTCTTGTATTATGTTATTGAGGAGATTATGAGGCGGTTTCGAAAGGCCCCCTGACGACTGGACAGCATGGGGTCCTGCTCCTCGATGAACGGGCGGGGGTTGCAGGGGCAGCGCCCCCGAGCCGCCAGAGACATTTTATGTTTAGTCATATAATGATTTATATGGAAAAATTAAATATTTTAGGGCTATGTGGGCAATTTTGTAATTTGTACCATGTAGGGTTTCGCTATATATATTGAGGGCGAAACAGGTTGTAATCTTCTTCTCCAAGTTAGTGAAATAGATTTCATCTCCCGTGGACGTAGGCAGGCGGAACCTCTCCGTTGCCGAACCACATAAATTCGTGTGTTGTGCAAATTTCCATTACTTTTTTGCATCATTGATAGGATCGAATTGAGATATTTGACAATTGGTATCAGAGCCAGGTTTGGCAAGCTATCAAGATGGCGGGAAAGGGTTCGAGTGTCAAGTACGACATCGAGAGGTTTAATGGTAAGAACAACTTCACTCTCTGGCGACGAAGAATGATGGATCTTCTAATTCAGCAGGGCCTATCGAAAGTGCTGCTGGGGAAAGGGAAGAAACCAGAAACAAGTGATGAAGATTGGGCAGAGATGGAGGAAAGGGCGGTGAGCGCTATTCGATTGAACCTATCTGATGAGGTTCTGCAGTATGTGGTGGATCTCAAGTCGGCTCCGCAGGTGTGGGCGAAACTTGAGAGCATCTATATGACCAAGTCTCTAACGAACAAACTTTTCTTGAAAAAACAGTTATACTCTCTACAGATGGAGGAAGGCTCAGATCTGTTAGAACACATCAATACGTTCAATCAGATTCTGAGTAAACTTGCAAGTCTGGAGGTTTCGATGGAAGACGAAGACAAAGCCCTATTACTGCTATCGTCGCTACCAGCATCTTATGATCAACTGGTAACGACACTCTTGTACGGAAAAGAGACGCTCGAAACAGATGAGGTCACTGCTGCCCTATTATCTAATGATACGAGAAAGAGGGTTAACAGTGTTACAGCACAGGGTGAGGGTCTAATCGGAAAAGTCAAGGAGCAGGAACGGGGGAGAACATTCCAGCGGGGATCCGGGAGTAAGGGTCGATCGAAATCTAGAGGGGGTAAAACGAAACTCTCTTATTATTATTGCAAAAGGGAAGACCATCTGAAAAGAAACTGTTATAAGAGAAAGGAAGACTTGAAGAAGCATGATAAACCTTCTGATCAAGCAAGCGTGGCTGATAGCTCAGGCGGCGATGATGGAGATGTTCTCTCTATATCATCAGGTAAGAATCAGTTATTTGATTCATGGATCTTAGACTCTGGATGCTCTTATCACATGTGCCCGAATAGGGATTGGTTTGATACATATCGGTCATACAGTGGCGGATCGGTTCTAATGGGGAATGATGCGGTTTGCAAAACCATTGGGATATAGACTATTAAAATCAGAATGTTTGATGGTATAGTTAGAACTTTGGTGGATGTAAGGCATGTTCCAGATCTAAAGAAAAATTTGATATCTTTGGGCGCGCTTGATGTGAATGGCTGCAAGTATGCAGCAGCAGGTGGAGTCCTCAAGGTCATCAAGGGAGCTATGGTTGTCATGAAAGGTGAGTTGACTGGAAGCTTATACAAACTCATCGGGAGTACAGTAACAGGTGGAGCATCTGTGACTACAGTTGCAGAGTTCGATACAGATGACACTCATCTGTAGCATATGCGGTTAGGGCATATGGGTGAAAGGGGTATGATGGAGCTTCATAAAAGGAAGCTATTAAAAGGTGTCAAAAGCTGCAAATTGAATTTCTGCAAATACTGCGTTTTCAGGAAACAAAGTAGGGTCAGTTTCAGAACTGCAAAGCATACGAGCAAGGATGTACTAGATTACGTACACAACGATGTATGGGGTCCTGCACCGATTAAATCAAAAAGTGGAGCCGAATATTTTGTAACATTCATTGATGATTACTCAAGGAAAGTCTGGGTCTACTTCATGAAGCAGAAAAACGAAGTCTTCTCCAAATTCAAAGAGTGGAAGGCTGAAGTAGAAAGGCAGACAGGAAAGAAACTAAAGTGCTTGAGAACGGATAATGGAGGGGAATACAGGTACACACCATTCGTAGAACTGTGTAGAGCTGAAGGGATCACACGTCACTTCACAAAATCAGATACACCACAGCAAAACGGTGTAGCTGAGAGGATGAACAGGACACTTTTGGAAAGGGCTCGAAGTATGAGGCTGAATGCAGGGATGAGTAAAAGTTTCTGGGCAGAAGCAGTTAATATGGCATGTTATCTCATTAACAGGTCTCCATCTACAGCAATTGAATGCAGAATTCCTGAGGAGGTATGGACAGGAAATCCGATTGACTATTCTGGTTTGAGAGTATTTGGTTGTCCAGCCTATGTTCATGTACAAAGTGGACATCGTTCCAAGTTAGACTCAAAGTCTAAGCAGTGCATCTTTCTTGGCTATGAGAAAGGTGTGAAAGGATTCAAGCTATGGGATCCAAATGCACGGAAGACCGTGGTTAGTAGGGACGTTGTCTTTGATGAATCCAACATGGTGAAGGCAAGTAACAGTTCACATGTAGATGGCAGAAGTGAAGAAGGATCTACTGTGCAGGTGGAGTTAGGTGAACCAGAAATAGCGAGAGGAAGGGAATCATCTAGTTACTCACCAGAATCACAGGAGACGGTAGAAGATACCCACACCATCGCAGAAGGTAGAGGAAAACGTACTCACAAAGCACCTGTGAGATACGGGTTTGAGGATATGGTTGCTTATGCCCTCACAGTAGGTACGGGTGATCCATCTTCCTATCAAGATGAGATATCTGATGCTGATAGTGATAAATGGATGTTAGCTATGATGGAAGAAATTGAATCCCTACAGAAAAATGGGACTTGGAAGATTGTGGAGAAACCTAAAGGGCGAAAGATCATTGGTTGTAAATGGATTTTTCGCAAGAAAGAGGCAGTGTCTGAGAATGAGCAGTTAAGGTACAAGACTAGACTTGTAGCCAAAGGATATGCACAGAAGGAAGGGGTGGATTATAATGAAATATTCTCTCCAGTAGTAAAGCACACTTCCATTCGGGTTCTATTTGCCTTGGTAGCCATGTTTGATTTTGAACTGGAGCAACTTGATGTGAAGACGGCGTTTCTTCATGGAGACTTAGAGGAACAGATTTTTATGGAGCAACCTGAAGGGTTCAGAGTTCCAGGAAAAGAAGATCACGTTTGTTTGCTTAAGAAGTCACTTTATGGTTTTAAGCAATCTCCGAGACAGTGGTACAAGCGTTTCGATCTTTCATGAAGAACACTGGCTATTCGAGAAGTGAGTATGATTGTTGTGTTTATTTTAAAGTGTTAGATGATAATTCAATTATCCTTTTGATGCTTTATGTTGATGATATGCTCATTGCTGCTAAGGATATGCGTGATATTGTCTCTTTAAAGTCCTTGTTGAATAATGAGTTTGAGATGAAGGATCTTGGTGCTGCTAAGAGGATTCTTGGTATGGAAATTCACAGAGATAGAAGT
>JAGVVM010001092.1:0-39872 GCA_019149425.1 Psidium friedrichsthalianum | reverse complement strand
AATGAGTTGTCTGTTCTTTATATCTTTTATTCGTTTGCACAGGACACAGGCTTTTTTTCTTTTTTTTAGTTTTTTTTAGATTCCAATCCTTCATATTTATATTTTTAACACATCCCAAGTCTTACTCAAGTAAGGCGAGAGCTCCTGTCCATACTGTTAAGCGTTCTAAGAGTTTGGGCTTATTGCGCTATAAATAAAACGATGTTTCACGGGCCAACAACCAAAAGTCAGCATTGCTTCTTCATTTTTTCTTAGAGTCAGTCAGTAAAGTAACAAGTCATGCTCATTGCCCTGACTCTAACCTTTCTAGATGAAGAGAAAGTGGGAAAAAAAAAAAAAAAAAAAAAAAAACAAAACAAAAAAGAAGAAAAGGAAAAAAGAAAAAAGGAAAACTACTTGCTTTTTGAACAGAACAGCAGGAACTCTCTGTGGCCGTGGGGGGGGGTTGGGAGTTTTTTTGGGGTCTTTTTTTTTTTTTCATTGCACGTGGGTCCGGTTTTGCGTTAATTCTTAACGATATCGGTTTTTTTTTTTGTTCTCTTTTTTTAATTCTTAACAGGATTTATTACTCTCTTGGGCTATAAAACTGGACTTTTTTTATAGTCAGTCCAGGGATATACTTAAACATACCATACTGATGAATTGATCAATCTGATCTATCGCATATATTAAATAGGATTATTTTCCACATTATTCTTATGCTTATTCTAGTTCAGAGAATATTGTGATGTTGATGTTGTTGATTGTGATGCTTTTGTAATCCATATTAGCAAGCTGCTACGTCCTTTTTTTTTAGGTCTTGTAATTTTACCTTTTTCACATTGCAACAACTAACCGGGATTCCATATCATGAGGCTTTGAACTCACGGGTTTCTATGATACACAAACACACCAAATGTTTTTTGTGTAGAAGAAAAGGAGAAAGAAGATGGAAACATTCAAAGCTGCTTTGGGTATAGGGTTTTTGACTATAGCAAAGTTATGAGGAAGATTCGGAAATTGATGAGAACTAAAGGGACGTCAGAAGAAGATTTTTGCCAAAGGACGAGAGACCCTTGAGACGAGACAAGGACCGAAAATGCTTTCTGAGATCAGAGATTACAGTTCGAAAAAAACAGGTTTTGGTGCGGTGTGGAAGAAGCTGGCCATGGAAATGGACGTGGAAAATTTGGAAAAATGGAGCCCAACAAGGACATCCTTGAGCATGATCGCAAACGCCAGATAGAGCTTAAGCTTGTTGGCCCAACAAGGCTCACTGATCAAGATCAAGAAGCTGAGATTGCAGAGAAGCTGCAAGAAGCCAGGGAGAATGAGATGGAAGCTGAGATCTTGGAAGAAGTGGAGAACTGCCATCGTCTTCTGGAAAAAAGTATGGTGTCTCTCTCTCAGGGAACTCTAAGATCTTCTTCTGAAAAAGCCCTCTCTGCAACGTGAAAAGACTTTTTGAAAGTGTTGGAAAAGCTGTTCAAAGGAAATCATTTTTGTGAAATCGGTGAGGTGAAAAAAACTTCATGTTGGGAAGAAAAAAAAACCAGCAAGTGGTGCAACTAAAAACTAGTCTTCCAAAAATGGGAAGATTGTTATGGCAAAGGATCAATGCAGGAAGATTGTTTGATGCATGCCATATCGATATATTTAATCCTGAATAATCAGGAATGATGCTGCATATGCACGATATCGCATGTCCTTGTGCAGTCATGGGTGTTTGTTGTATTGTCTCGTATCTTTATTCGTTTGCACAGGACAGGCTTTTTTAGATTCAATCCTCATATTTTATATTTTTAAAAGTAAGGTCTTACTCAAGGAATTCGAGTAAGCGAGCTTGTCCATACTGTAGCTAAAAGTTTGGGCTAATAAGGGCAAGCTTCTCATTTTGCTAGAGTAACAAGTCATGCTCATTGCTTAACTCTACTTTCTAGAGAAGGGGGAACAAATACTTGCTTGAACAGAACTCTCCTGTGGCGTTGGGGTTTTATTCTTAAGATATGTCTTGGGTACAAATGGCCTTTTCTTGTCCGGTGACTCCTGAATTGATCACTGTATATGCTCTCTTCAAGAGAATTTTCTTTCCACATTATGTTATTCTAGTTCAGAGAATTGGCGATGCTTTTGTAATCCAATTAGCAAGCTAGGTCCGTAATTTACCTTTTTTCACATTGCAACAACTAACCTGTGGCATAATCATGCGGCTTGATCAGGGTTTCTGATACACAAACACACCAAATTGCTGCTAGAAAAGAGAAGCAGATGGAAACATTCAGAGCTGCTTTGGGTATAGGGTTGACTAAGCAAAGTTATGAGGAAATTGATGACGAACCTAAAGGGAGTCAGAAGATTTTGCAACACGAGAGACCTGAACATGCTTTCCTGGATAGAGGTTACAGTTCGAAAAAACAGGTGGAAGAAGTTGGAAATGATGATAAGAGAAATAGTGCTAGGGATATAAAGCATAAGAAAGACAATGGCCGAAAAAGAAGACATGATGATTCTTCTGATTCAGATGATATTAGGGAACAGACAAGAGCAACTGAGACGAAGCATAGCAGAGATAGCCGGAGAAGTGACTCAGAAAATGATTCTGAGGTAGAAAATGTTGATAGGAAGCACAAGAAACAAAAGAGCAAGAGACGTAGGAAGTATAGGTCTGATGAATCTGACTATTCTTCTGAAACGGTGTTGGCAAGAGGCAGTCCAAACTGGAATCTCGGAAAAAGAAGAAATATCAGAGGAAGTACGAGTCGAGTGAGGATGATACTTCTGATGAGGGCTTCTCCAAGCGGCAATCAAAGAAGGGAAAGCGCCGTATCAGAACTGGCAAAGATGAGGACACTGAGGATGAGTCTGATATTGATCGTAAGGTGAAAACAAGGACAGGTGAACCGGAAAATTAAACGAGCGAAGTGGAGGTCGTAGAAGAAGTGATTCTGATTCCGAGAATTCTGGAAAATTGGGTCATGACATACGAAGGATAGGTGGCAGGAGGTATGATGAAGACCGTGACAGTGAATCTGACGTAGTCATTGTGGGAAAGCATAAAAAGTTTGATAACGTGAAGAAGCAGAGGAGGGATGATACTGATGATGATTCAGGTTCTGGGAGAGAGAAGAAATTAGATAAAGGTCGGAGCCGGAGACATGACTCTGATGATGGGGATTCTGATGGCAGTTTTGGTGGGAGGAGTGGCAGAACAACAAGAAAACAAAAGGCAGTCGAAAGAGCACCAGTTTCTTCAGCAGATGATAGTAGCAGTGATGATACTGGTGGTGGGAGTGACAGTGATAGTGATTCTGGCAGTAGCAGTGATGGTCGCAGACATGCAAAAGCTAGTGATGGTACTGGCAAGAGTATACCTCATGCTAATGTCAAGAAAATGGCTGGCAATGTGCCTAATCGAGAAGGAAAAGGGTTGAGATCTGCAGATAAAATTGATGACAGAGCAAGGAAGGAAACTCCCAATGAATCTTGGGATAAGACTGACAAAAGAAAGAAGGGCAACAGTTTGGATGGTGACACCAGGCACCTGCAAGAATCAAAATCTCGGGACATTTTGAGAGAGGGAGAGCACAGCTTGGAACATAGGAAGGATAAAAAATCCGAGTCTGAAGTGAAGACACGAACATATAAGGACGAGAGAGATCAGTTTGTTGATTACTCTAGATCTCGTAGATCTGGAGGAAGGCATGAAGATTGGAATGACATGAGAGGTCGAAGTTATGAAAAGGAGGATCAATTACAGATGAGTGGAAGGAAAGCCAATGATGACTATGAGGAAAGAGAAGAAAGGCGGCATGACAGAGATGAGAGGGAGGAAAGAGAAGAAAGGCTGCCTGACAGAGATGAAAGGAAGCATGAAGGAAGATGGCTTGACGGAGATGAAAGGGATCGTGAAGGAAGACGGCTTGACAGAGATGAAAGGGATCGTGAAGGGAGACGGCGTGAGAGAGATGAAAGGGATCGTGAAGAAAAACGGCATGACAGAGATGAGAGGGCACGCGAAGAGAGATGGCATGGCAGAGATGAAAGAGAGCGTGCTGGAAGAAAGCACATGAGAGATGAAGAGCATGGTTACTCTGCAAGGCATAGTAGAGATGATCGACCTTCCAAAAGTAGGAGATATGATGCAAGGGAGGAGGAAGGGCGAGAAAATGTAGCTTCTGGAGAAAATAATGAAAGGCAGGGAAAACATTATGGGGAACAGAAGAACACTCGGAGAGAGGATGAGCAGCGAGGATATAGAGATTACCAGACAGACAGTAAAGTGGATTCCTCCAGGAGAGGCAGTAGATATGATGGTTCCAGGTCCAGTGGGAGGAGGTCAGAGAGTGATAGGGGGGAACACCGCAGCAGGCATTGAAACTTGAGATCTTTGCATCTGTGGTGAGTTCAACTCGAGCCTTCCACCTCTCTCTCTCTCTCTCTCTCTCTCTCTCTCTCTCTCTCTCATTTTTGGAATTTTGCTGTTCTAGCAGAATCGAGACTTCACCATTTGAGAGCTGCTGCAGACCTGGAATTGGAGAATAGATCACTGCCTAGTATTGCAATTCCCTGGCATGGCAGTGTTTTCTGTGTGATATTGCTGTTATTGTTTGTGTAGATATCTTGTTTGGTAAAGCACTTTAGTAGGAGAGGATTGAGCTTTTTGCATCATCGTACTTTGCTGTTGTTGAGCGACATGTATCCGAGTACTTGTACTGATGACATGGAATATTTCATTTTCTAAGACGTATGAATATGTTTATGTGTCACTTCATCTTTCAACTGTGGCAAAAAATTCTGCCAAGCCTTTGCTGTGGATCTATTTATATCATTATTGTGTTTGTTTCCTCCTTTGTTGTAAGTAAGATGGAGCGTCTATTCATGACTAACATAGTGGGAGTGCTCTTCGATAGCTGATTTGAGCAGCTTCCTGATCTTCTTGTCGGGGGTGGAAGGATAAAGACAGTGAATTAAGAACACGCTCTTGTATCCTCTACCCGGCAACGTCTGTTCTCTACAGAGCTAAAATGTGCAGACCCTTGGGATTTTGGAGGGGGGCGTCAGAAAATGATTTCGGTTGATGATCCTAGTTTGTATGTGCACCACAATGTACCTAATCAGTAAGTGAGGGAATTTTGCTAGATTGTCATGTCAACTTGTCTGCTTTTTGCTTTGTAGTAGTATGTAGGAATCGCACGTTTTACTGTACTAGCGTTACTTTGTAAATGTCTACTTTACATAAGAGAATTTATTTCCATGATGTATTATTGAGAAATGGCATGTGTTTCGGCCACCTAAGGTGTGTTCTGTGATTCCTATAATGCCCTTGCCTTCTCGGTAATAAAAAGGCCAGGAAGAATTTGAGTAAAATGGGTGTGAGCTTTCCCAAGAAAATCTTTTTCTAGTTCTCTCACGTCATGTTCCGGTAAACTGATGCTTTCTCCAGTCCTAATGCCGTTTGAAGGGCAGGAAGAAATCTTGGGATGAAGTGAATAAGTCACCTTTTGATGACATAAGCATTTTCCCCATCCACTCACTGCCTTAAAATGGAACTTGTGAATAGACAAAACACTAATACGGAGACTTCCAAAATTGTTAAGATATACATCTTAATAACATTTGCAGAGTAAGAGAAAGTCCACAGAAAGGGTTTCATGTGTCAGGATTGCAAATCTGTACTCAATCTTCACTTCTGACTTACGCTGGCTCTTCAACATTTATGTTTCCATGTCTACTTGAAGAACCCTGGGAGGAGTAATCAAGGGCCGACGAGAGATTTCATGTGAATGAGTGTTCTGAGGCTGCAGTAATCTCCCCCCTGTAGCGTTTTATGCTACTAAGCTTTGAAGGCAAGGTAAGCTCATCAGGTCCCCATCATCTGCGCAGACCCTGGCCGAACATAGTAAATCCAATCCCATGTACCAAGTTGAGACGAGTGAGAACAACCCCAATCCTGTATTCTCTATTGAATTTACAAGCAAGCAGAAGATGACAAACGTAGCGTTACATTTGACAGCAAATTGCAGCGCCCATGGTTTCGTTTCGTCTCCGTCTTAAGCTAATTTCAATCTTGGAGATATTGATCCTTACGGGGCGGGGAGCGCGGGGCCAGCACGAGTGTCGCTAAAAAAAATTGTCACTTGAAACCACCGCTTCTGTGATCAGAATACCTGTAGTTTCAGAGCTGTTACTATAAAAAGGGTTCGGAAAGCTCCATCTCATTAGAATTTTCTTGCGGTGTCTCAGATCTTTGAACACCCACAAAGTCCAATCCGAGCCACTGCCAGGGCCAACATACATATCTCGGTCGGCTGCGGTTCCTCCTTGCATCTCCCTGCAGCTCGGACTCTTCAAGCTGACGGGTTAATTCCTCTACTCTCTCTCTTAGTCTCGACGCCCTCAGATCCACCAACCTCAGTGATTTCTCAGCTGCATCTCTCGCTGCCATGGCTGCTACGCCGTCTCTTCTTTGAATTTTAGCTTTTTCTCCGACTCCAAAATGGCCTGCTTTGCCTCTTCAAGTTCTTGCTTGAGAGCAGACAACTGCAGGCATATATAAACCCAGTCTGTTAAAACAGTGAACTTGTCGCATCTTTTCGAATTCTTTCGAATTCTATTTTCTTTCAAAAAAAAAGAAAGAAAGAAAGAAAGAAAGAAAGAAATTATTCAATAATAAATAGAATTCAAATACAAATTCCATAAATTAAGAAATTGAATATATAATAAAATAAGGTGAATTATAAAATTCAAATAATAATGAAAATATTCGAAATTTCTATCAAACATTACAGAGGCTAAATTTTTCCCCAGTTCCCTAATCAATTAGAGCTACTATATTCAGCGGATTTAGAAAGTCTCCTTAGGATTTTGAATGTGAAAACGGTAGAGCACGAAAAGACATAAATTCACTTAGTTGGCCGGTCTTCAAGACATATAGATGATCTGTTAAAGTTCAGCCAAAAAGGATGGCAAACAATATGCTATTGGCCATTGCTATATGCAGCCCCTCACCTTGAATGCAGGTTTTCTGGTAATCAAAGAGTAGACAGTTCTACCAGCATTTATAAGGTTCAGGAGTAGTTGATAGAATTAACTTCAATTGGCGTAAGTAAGCAGAGATCTCTGGTACTCTGCCTTTTCCCCTCAGAATGAGGGACTACCATTCCCCAGCCCTACCTGTATTGACTTAAGCGTTTCATCCATGAATTTATCCATCAACACAATCACAATCACAATCACACCCCTCATCTATCCAGTCTCTCCCTTAAAAGTAAACTTTAACGAATAACCACCATCTCTCATTTCATGACAACACTGCCATAAGCCAAGAAGCACTAATGCTTCTTTGTTTACAGAAGATCCTGGGACCTAAACTAATGAAAGAAATGCAGGAAACATCCATGGTTGTCAATACTCTGAAATAGAGCTCCGTCTGTGGTTGATTAACTCATACAGTAGCAGCCCCTGTTGAGGAGTTGTTAAGTGCCCTAACATATTCCTGGGAAATTCAGTGCTCTTAGTGTAATTTAGGATGCTAGCTAGCTAGCTTAGTATACTATACAACTTTCTTGATGATCCATGGTATTTCCTCTATACCTTAACCCTTGGACTTTAAGTCAGTCTCTCAAGATTTTCGAAACCGTAATGCTCAACTGTAGAACATATTCAAACAATGTGATTGTGACAAAATTTCTTGCTACAAAGATGTACTGCTTGTGCTCATGACCTAATAGTGAGAAACACATGCTAAGAATAACGTGGCTATCTTGACAACAATGGAGAAGGATGGAGGAGGATGGAGGCTTATCGAATGTGACAATCTGGAATACTAGGCTATAATTTAAGAGTGTGAAACATCATCAACATCAACATCACCTTTATCCCAAACAATTTAAGTGTGTGAAAATGTTGACTAAATTTTTTCAATGAAAGCCTTCATGCTACAACCTTACGGTGCTTAGTCCTATACCCTGGGCAAAATATTATAATACTTCAACTGTAGAAAATAGCATCAAATACAAAGAGACCCAGGTCAGTGCACAATTTGGCAGATTTATGCACTACTCTCCGTCTATACAAGTGGCTTTGCTATAACATAAAGAGTTCCTGGCTTCAAGAAATTCAGCATCCACCTCTCTGAAATTTACTCCATGAGAATACTAATCTCATGCTATCAATCTTGCTAAAACAAAAATCTTGATTACATGCCACAACATTATTGAGTTTCATCAACCCATGGATCTTGATTTTAAGACCCTAACACCACTAAGTATAGCTAGGATACCATATTGACTTGGCTACTGTCCTGTACATATGCTCGTCTTCCTGCTGGATACATTTATCTACGTTGATATGAGAAAGCACATATGTCCTAATTAAACACTGAGAACTCAAATTCACAACAAAAGGGTGATCAACATAGAAAGCAAACCTCTACTGTAAACTCCTTCTCAACAGATTTTCCAGCATCAGCTTCTTGCTCTGCTGCAACTTTCCATCTAGCAATTTCTTCTTCAGCAGTAGCAATATCCATCATAAGCCCTTCGATCTATGGAAGAAAATTATTCAGTTATCATTCAATAAAGTACCATTTTACTCACAACATTACCTAAGATAAGAATGAGAAGTTAGGCAATTGACTTTAATCGCAAAGGGCAGAATACACAAGTACTGCCTCAAAGTACAAACAAATAGCTCACACTTTCATTTGCCACTCTCTCCTTCTCTTCAAGTTCCTCAATCTGAAGCTTTCTAAGGTTGAGCTCCTTTGCCTGTCCCTCAACATGCTCTTTAAGTACACTCGACTCTGCCCTTCATCCAGCAAAGCAATACACAAAACAGAATAGTACCTGATCAGTACCTTGCGTCAAAAAATTACCTCTCCTGCAAGTCTATTACCCCCTCCCTCGTGTATCTGACCTACCTAGAAAGCTAAACTAACAGGAAGAACAACAGTAGAGATCCCAAACTTAAGGACTGAATTAATATTCACAAAAAACCAGAAAAATTCATAATCAAATTAAGTACTGAAGGTAAGAGTGCACTGCCTGCACCACCATGAGGTATGGTAAATGAATGTACCTTAGTTCCTCCACAGAATGTCGAAGTTCCACTATCTCAAGCTGGGACTCCTTAACAATATTTTCCAAAGCACCAGCCTGTATTGTCCAATGCCAAAATCTTAGTCAAATAAAAGGAAATACAATAGCACCATAACAATAGTTTGTGCATAAGATGATTAGATTCTGACCAAATTGTATATTTCATCATCCTCTGTCTCCATCTCTGCCACTTCAGGACCTCCAAGGCCTGCAACTTTTCTATCCCCCGTGTGTCTGCTAAATTTGAAATCTATCCCTGCCTTTCTCAAACCACTTTCTGCAGCCTGAAACACATCACTGGTTCTAGAAGACGAGTCTAATGACATCCTCTTTGACAAAGCGCTTCTGAGCAGTGACCCAATCTGCTCTTTCTCCTTCACCAATCTATCAACTGTTTCATTCAGACCCTTCACTTTGCGATGATTCTCCTCCACCAAATCCTTCGACTTTGAAATAACAATCCCCATTAAATCATGAATGGATTTCATTCCTGCCAGTGAGGCATGTATGTTTTCTTCCACATCCGTATCTTGCGGTAAAAATAAAGACTCTGCCAAGTCGGATTGTTCAGAATTTCGAACATCTACAATCCTGATCACATTACAAGTTCTCTGATGAATCTTTGACACCTGATCCAATTGTTCGATCAGCAAAGGCCTCTGTGCCTCAATCCTCGATTCCAAGCTCCTTAACTTATCATCAAATTCAGCTACTAAATCTCTTAAATCTGAATTCTCCTTTTCCAGCGAACTTAGTTTCTCTGACATCTCCCTTTCGGAGTCCGCAACTTTCACATCCTTCTCGTTCAATGCCCTCTGCAAACCATCCACGGCATTACTTTTCTTGGCAACCTCTTCCTTCAAGCTACTAATTGCCGCTTCAAGCTGTGAAACCTCAATGGCAATCTCATAATTCCTCTGCTCCATCTGTTCTCTTGCTTCATTTCTGGATTTTGTAGTCGTATCAATCTGTCTGAGTAGCTCCTCAACTATCTCATTAGTCCTCTTAATCACTCCATACGCCACTGCAGGCAATCCCGAGTACCTATCTGACCTTGGCAATCCTCCCGCAGCGAAATTCTTGAAGTTGCTGACTTTTCCCGATATCTTCTCAATGCCCCTCACAAGCATATGCGCCGAACTCTCGATCTCCGACCGCACACCATCCTTTGCTTTGAGAGCTTCATCCAATTGCTTCGCTATATCGTCCTTTTGACTCAAAACCTCATCCTTCACCCGATTGGCCTCGACCAGCTCCGCATCAACCGCCTCCTTGGATCTCGAGACCTCTTCCTTCTCGCGCAGGGCGTCGTCCCTCTGCCTCGCGCACTCCTCTCGCTTCTTAATCGCCTCGTGAGCAAGCGCCTTCAACCGGTTGAACTGGCCCTGCAGTTCGGACTTCGATTTCTCCACCGCCACTCGCGCTTGCCTCTCGCGATCCAGCTCCGCCAGAGCCTCGCGAAACCGCTCCACCGACACGTCGTCCGGCGACGGCTCCTTGATGGCGATCGGCACCGGATCGTCCTCCTCCACATCGCTGAGGACAGCATCGGAGGCGGCGTCCTCGTCGTCGGCGCTAGCCATCGCAGAACCAGGGTCGGCGAATCCAAGAAAAAGCTACTCAATCGGGGTCAATTACCATGAACGGTGACGACCCGGTGCCCGTCAACGCGACCGGTGGGGCTACCTCCCACGACCTAGGGCTTCGAAGTTGCGAGATGGATTAGCGATTCGAGCGAACTTCACCGCGGGTTCGCGGCGTGACGGGAAATTTCTTGCGGGAGACGGTGAATCGTGCCGTGAAGAAGGAAGCAGCAGCAAGGTCACCACCAACTGGCCGGCTGTCTGTTTCGTGTAGAATTAATTTCAAGAAATTGAAAAAGATGAATGATCGTGTGGTGGCCGGTGTATTGAAGTTTATAGGGACGGGCCGTATGATTTCGCCACGTCATAGGTTGGGATTTCAGCAGTAGTCTGATCCAACGGATAGCTGGACATTTAGGATTCGGGTTGACTTTTGGAACTAATGCCAGATGGTGTTCTGGGAATCGAAACTGATCGGCCCAAGGCCCGTCGGAGGCCCATTGGGCTTGAACGATCCGCCAACTCGATTAGGCCCGATCCATACCTCTCCTTTTCAGAGGTAAGCGAACCAAAAAACAAAAAAAAATCAGTCGAGGATATCTCTGGCGGATTGACACATCTTTTTTTTTTTGTTCAAAACGGAAAGTTCATTCACTTAACAAAGTTTGAGAAACAACCGTGAGTAGCATCAAAACATAACAAATCCAAAAGGATGGAGGGGGGCATCGATAGCCAATTACAAGGGAGATAACCTAGTTTATGAGACTTGGCTGATCAATCCGCACATGAATTAGCTTTGCAGGGCAGAAGTGGATATCGACTCCTTTCAACTGGCCCATCATACTTCTACATTCAGCAATTAAATTCGCAATGGGCCATAGGCCAGGATCATGATGGGCTTTTGGGATTGGCACATTTGAGCAATCAGAGAATACTTAGTACTTGGAATATAAATGCTATATTGATGTCTACACCAATCATAGGAATCCGTTGAAGTGTCCTGAGGTGAACTAAGCTAGGTGCAGGGCAAAAGGCCTTCATATTATCTGACCGATACGTTTTTAATTTCGTCCGACTTAATCTAAAGATGATTGTTGGTTGCTAACTAGAGGGATTTGATTTTTTTTTTCCTACAAAAATAGGAAAAAAATTTCATTTGATGGATGAAATCGGCGAAAACTTTCAAGTGTTGCAGAAAAATGCACCAGCCTTCATTTGGGAGATGCTTTCGACCCAAACTTTGAAGAGCATCGATGTTTACTCCAGAGTCCATCTTAAGCCGTTGTTTAAGTGGCACAACGGCCGCTGACGTGGCGGATGGCGGGTGACATGTCATCATGCGTTGCTTCCACGAACAATCAAATCGACATTGTTTCCCACCCAAACGTCAGCGTTTAAATCAGATCGACTGAGAATGGGAGATGGAATGTATATGAATCGGGGCTTGGGGTTCTTCATAAAGTGAGAGCACGTTCACTTCCTAATCTTCTTGTATGCAGAGCTCTAACCCTGAAACCCCAATGTGCTTAGTTTAACCCCACCCCCTTGGATACAAATCCTTCATGTAGCGTATTGAGTGGATATTAGTAACTTTTATAGAGTATTTAATAACTTCTTTTAGATATTTTACATCATTGATTATTTTAAAAAAATTATTATAGTACCACCTGTTTTGTCTATGACAAGTTTAAATATTTACATTACTCATTATTATTTGACTAGATATTTCACTTACTAATTCTTCTTTTTTTTTTCTCTCTTTTTATTAAGTTTTAGATAGGGAAAACTGAAAAATATATTCGGTTCAATGATATAACTTCATTTGTCCAACCACGATTTCGCAATGTTATTATCAAAGCACTTGAAACCATGTATAAGTTTAAAGAAAGTGAGGCCCATTGTTCTGAAATACGTCCAACTTTAGTTTTTGTCTCAATTTTTTCTTTTGTCTCGTAAAAGAAACCTTCGATTTTACATCAAGTCCCAATTCTCCCCAATTTTCTTTGTCCCATAAAAAAAAAAAACTTCAACTTTAGGTCCTGTCCTAATTCTAGCCTAAACGTTTTTTTATCGTATAAAAAACTCCAAACTTTAGGTTTTATCCTAATTCTCCAGCCCAAATTTTTCCCAATTAACCCTCCGTCCAAAATTTCCCGTTTATAGGCAAGAAACAGAAATCTCCCAAGCATGAGCTATTCGAGCATCCCGAGAGCTCTTCCACTGCGAGAGATGAAACATTCCCCAAGTCCGAGAGATTGAAGACTGAGTGCAAAATCCCTTAGAGCGATTTTAACAGATGGAATGGAGGCAGATTTAGGATTTAAGTAAAAGTTGATGATCTTTTATGAGATAAAAAAATTAAATGTAAAATTGAAAATGGACCTAAAGCTAGGAAAGAAGATTAGTCAAGGCTGCATTTGCTGGTGGTTGATCGCCGAAAAGGATGGGAAAGAAACAAAGGAAAAAATAAAAATAAAAAGTAAATGACAAAAATGCTCTTGGTCAGGTTTTTCTTTAAAACAAAGAGGACACTTTAGGTTATTTGAAATAAAGTCAACTTCAAACATTTCTTCAAAAAAAATGATAACACTTCATGAGCTTATTTGGAATTTTCCAACTAATTGTTAATGATATACTAAATATTGCTAACTCAAATAAAAAGTACATCCTAATTAATAACAAGAGACAAAAAATAAAAAAATTAGAGAAACAAATATAAATACTTGGTAAATCTTCTGTAACAGCAGCAGTTCTATATAGCGTCTCTCTCTCTCTCTCTGCCTCTCTGTCTGTGCTCACATTTTGTGCAAGGAAAAAAAAAAAAGATGGAAGCGAAGGATCGAAATGAGTAGGCATTCCCAAACGCGCCCTCGTGCGGCAGTGGCTATGGTTCGCAGGCTCCGCAGCGGATGAAGAAGAGGCTGGACCGGAACCATCGAAGATCGCGCGCAATTATAACTCCTTAATCGAAGTTAGAGTCTAAATCAAATGCCCCGGTCATGCGATGGTGGTTTGAAGTGTGTTTTTGCGCAAAATCTAGAGAAAAGGTCATATTTTCGGAGATCGTTTTGCCAGCGAGGGGTTAAGTTACAAGATGAGAGGTTTCTTGTAACTAGCTAGCATACTTATGGAAGATTAAGTAAATTTCTCCAGCCATCATTGTTTTCTAATATTTTGTGTGGAGAGGATTTTGAGTTCATATTCCCGGATAATCCGTGTGGCGCATTCGGACGCGATTTTCGGACTGCTGGTTTAATCTTTATTACTCAGCGTGCGAGCTATGCCTTGGTTGACAAGTCGCTGATTTTTGATGCTAATATGATCATGGTTTATAACAAGTTACTGCTGCCCTCACTGAAGCTGGTTTCGAGTCCTCTAATCTCATCCTCGGCATTGATTTCATGAAAAGCAATTAGTGGATAGGTCTTTGTTCGCCACTTATCCTTTCGAAGTTTTTAAATCTCTTTCGAATCCGATAGGCTAACGCCTCTCTTTCGAACATCAGGTGCCAGATCGTTTTACCAGTCAGAGCTTGCACCATATCGGTGGCTGCGGCAGTGCAAACAACCCCTATGAACGGGTGATTCGATCATTGGACAGACACTATCTGCTTTCGATGAGGACACTTGATCCCCTGCTATGGATTCGGAGACGGTATTTTCTTCAGGGCTTGTGCTTAGTTTTCCTGTGGCTCTCCATGCTCGCAGCGTCGACAAGCGATCAAGACGTATTCAGTTTCTACCAAATTATAGATTCTGCAATGGATACAAAGAGCTTCTGACACGGTACAGAGAGATTTGTTCCCAGTTTAGGGTCGCAGTGCTTCTTTGGCTTACCGTGAAAGAACGGGTGTACGCTTACATATTGGCAATTGATCTCCATTGGCTCATGGCTTTCCCTATTTTCTTTGCTCTCGCTGTAGGACACAAATCTTTTGCGCCCATCATCAAGGTGCCATGAAAGTTGTCGAGCAAAGCGGCGGACATTTGATAATCGCCGATGGACCGGTAAGGGTACTAGAAAATCTGCTTTTCACTACAAAAAAACAGGTTTTAGCAACGGAATTTGCAACGAAAACTTTAACAAAATTCGTCGCTAAATTAAGTTGCGATGAATTTTGCGACGAAAAAACTTTCGTCGCTAATTCAGCGTCGCAAAATTTAGCGACGAAAAATATTCGTCGCAAAATTCGTCGCTAATTAGCGACGAAAAATATTCGTCGCAAAATTCGTCGCTAATTAGCGACGAAAAATATTCGTCGCAAAATTCGTCGCTAATTTGCGACGAAAATATTCGTCACAAAATTCGTCGCTAATTTTCGTCGCAAAGTTCGTCGCTAATTTGCGACGAAAAATATTCGTCGCAAAATTCGTCGCTAATTTTTCGTCGAAAAATTTCGTCGCAAAATTCGTCGCTAATTTGCGACGAAGGTTTACCAACATCATTTGCCACGAAATTTGCGACGAAAATAGCAACAAAAAGAATTTCGTCACCAACTCGGGTCACAAAATTTAGCGACGAAAATTTTTCTTTTTCGTCGCTAAATTGCAATTTGCCACAAACTCTATTCGTGGCAAAATTTTTTTTTTTGGTCAAAAGCGACAAACATTTATTAACGGCATTTGCTACGAAAGTTGCGACGAAAAAAGCAATGTAACGAATTTCGTCGCTAACTCGGGTCACAAATTTTGCGACGAAAAATTTTAACTTTCGTCGCTAAATTGCGACAAAAATTCTGCTACAAAATTTGTCGCTAATTTGCAACGAACTCTATTCGTGGAAAAAAAATTGTCGACAATTAGGTGAAATTTGAAATAATTTAGCGACGAAATTAGCTTTTATATATTTGGAAGGGCCTTCCCACGATAAAACGAGCGAGGATTCTTGTTATACTTACCCAACTACAATCTGATCTTTTCTCCACAAAAACGTGCATAAATATCAAAACCTGAAAGAAGTATCTCCATAATATCTCAAGAAAAATGTATATTCCTAAAGAAGTCAACTGTATTTATACATACGGATTTTTGTCCTTTTTATCTTAAATGACGGAAGCTAACAATTCATACTACTTGGATTAGACGATGAAAATGGTGTCCAACAACAACAATCACAACTCATGCCTATTCAGCACTGTGAGTTACCTCTCATAGACCTAAGCCATCTAAAAATTCGAGGGCCATCAGTTGCAAGAGCAAAATGCAAGCAGGACATCGTGGAAGCCACGCGAAAATGGGGTTTCTTTCAAATAGTGAACCATGGGGTCCCAACAGAGACATTGGAGAGCACGAAGCATGAGCAGACAAAGCTCTTCAAGTTGCCATTTCAGAAGAAAGCTAAGCTCAGTTTCTTGAATTCGCCGTCGCCGTCTTCACCGACCAAGAGTTACCTTTGGGCAAATCAGCAGGCCACTTGCTTGAAGCAGCTTCCTTGGTCAGAAGCCTTCCACACCTCTTGCAAGCATCTCAAGAATGAAAGGCAATGACAATTTCAGGTATGGAATATCTGTTTAGACACATAATGCGTTAATCTTCCATTTCTTTACAGAGCGATTTTCTATGGCAGCTGTGCATAACCCCAATCCTCACATCAAGAGAAACAAGCTCAGTATTTATGTCACATGCTTCTCTACTACCATAAACAGATGCAACAAACACATAAAGGCATTCTCAGCATTAGCAGCAGAACCAGATAGTGTTCAGACATTTTTGAAGTTTAAAAAATGGACAGATATTTTCAGAGATGGCATGGCACGTAAATAGCCCATTAATTATTCAAAAAACTCTCAAACAAATTATCAGGCTTACATTGTATCACTGTCCAATAGAAAGATAATAGCCACCACAACTTAAAGATCAGCAACAAAAATAAATGTCCATGCCAGGAAAATGCGCAAGTAATCACCTTGGTTGCTAAATCTGTCAAAGATATTGCCATATAGTTTTTTGCAATCTCAAAACTTGGAAACATGGCAAGACTTCTGTTACAAAGAAACCATGCAAGAAAAGCTTCAATAAAAGAAAAATTGGTCTGGACTGAAAATGCAACGATTGATCCAACTGCAATCAGTTGCCAACAACAAATACCTCTCATATCATGCAATAGCTAACTCCAAATCACCAAGGTTCTTGTATATGACCCCCATGTTGCAATATGCCCCTGCATACAAAGGCCTCACCAGAGCAGTTTTCGCAAAATAATTAAGGGCTGTGTCATATTGCATCATTTCACAGTAGACAGCACCCAGGTCATAATACGTGTGCTGCATGCAAATACAAGTTTCACAGCAACAGAAAAGATGGGTACACTTTGTGGTTAACAATGCAGAATAAGGAAAAGAGAACGTTGACGAATGACAGCTTACAGCATAGTGGGGATCAATTTCCAGAGCTTCATAATACTTTTGAATCCCTTCCTAGGTGTTACCACCAACTTTAAGCTGATCCCAATGTCTCTACGCACAATTGTCCAAAACCATAACAAATAAAATGTTGAAATTTGTCGGAAGGAAATACAAAACATTAAAAGAGAGGGCCGGTGAAACACTAGTGCATTTCCTTACCACACTAGAAGGCAGCACATTGGAACGCATTCGCCCTAGATATTGACAAGATTATATGAGCAAACCTCCAATAATGCCCAAACACAAATTAATTTTGAAAATAGGATGTACCTCCCCTTTGTCCATCCACAAAAAGTTCGCTCTGTTTGCTTTCTGCAAATGAGACTCGTCTGTGACAAAAGATTCGATATTGAGAATCATTCTCTTGAGAAAAAAAAATGCACATTTGCAGATCCAAGCTTCAATAATCCAAAGAGTTGGAAGCCAAACACTCCACCTATCTAATAGGCAGAAGGTGGACATTATGAAGGTGAAACCAACAACACATAAGAGTTTTCACTTTTGCCAGTAGTTGGCAATAGATTTCACAGAGACCATCAATTATTGCATTAAGGTGGAAAGAATTCTTCCAGTTGTGATTCCTTGCGACTTGTCTCAGTATATGATGCTTAACTCTTTCACTGAATAGCTTTATCGCAGTTCAAGGAGTCTAACCAGATCCTAGGCTTTAGAGGGGAAACAAACTCAAAAAAATTTCACCAAGTTTCATTCTCGGACCAAAATATGAATGTCGAATTCAACGCTCTTACATGGCCGAAAAGGATCAAATTCCTCAACAGAATAAATCTTCATTACCCATTTCACCAAAATCTCAAAAATCCCAATCCTTGCTTACCTAATTGCTCAAGTGACCAAGCCGCTAGAGAAATGCAATTCTCTAAGCTATGTTTTGAAGATGAGCATAGACACGTGAATCGAACAAAAAGATCAGAGCTGTCCTCAGGACTCTTACCTCTTGGCAGAGAAAGAATGCTCTAAGAGTCGAGTTGAGTCCGAGTCAGCCAAGGAAAGAAGAGGGTCCGAGTCAGAGAGAGGCTAAAACCAAAAGAGTTCAATCCTCATTACCGCAACGACCAATCGCCCCAGTCTCTGTCCCTCTTGGGTTCCTAATCATGGCCCCGAGGTTGCTCCGGAGGAACTCAAGCAACGACGTCCTCGTCCTCCCGCCAGAAGTAGTCATGGAGAGGATGACGTTGGGGGGAGTCACAGAGGATCTGGAGGTCCTTAGATCTCGAGAAAGGCAGACTGGTAGTCGTGGACCTCCTTGAGGGAGACGGCGAGGGCGTTGGAGAGGCGGTGGCCGCGGTACACATCGGAGTAGGCGAGAGAGGGAGTTGAGTGCGTTGCCCGCGAGAGAGGGAGGCGAGAACGAGAGACCGGCGTGGAGTTTAGGGTTTAGTCTTACCCTTGCTACGGGACTTATTGTGCTACAAGACCGGTACGGACAACCCTAATACTAATTAGCGACGACACCCTTCGGACGTCGCTATTTAGCGACGACAATGCTTTATCGTCGCAAATTAGCGACGACTATCTTGTAGTCGTCGCTAATTAGCGACGAATATTTATATTCGTCGCTAACTTTGCGACAAATTTCTAAATTCGTCGCAAATTTTCTGACGATTTTTTGTTTGTGGCTATTTTTGCGACGAATTTATGAATTCGTCGCTAATTTTGTTTGGGCTAATTAGCGACGAATTTGGAAATTCGTCGCTAATTTTGGTACGAATTTCTAAATTCGTCGCTAATTTTGCTACGAATTTCTAAATTCGTCGCTAATTTTGTTTGGGCTAATTAGCGACGAATTTGGAAATTCGTCGCTAATTTTGCTACGAATTTCTAAATTCGTCGCTAATTTCTGACGATTTTTGTTTGTGGCTAATTTTGCGACGAATTTATGAATTCGTCGCTAACTTTGCGACGAATCCGTATTCGTTGCTAATTTTGCGACGAATTTCTCAATTCGTCGCTAATTTTCTGACGAATTGTGTTTCGTCGCTATTTTATTTCTAATTTCCGGAATTTTAGCCCCGATTAGCAAACGGCCAGAGAAACTTTCGAGTTATGAATCAGGTATAGAGCCAATGGGCGATGCTTGGTTACAATTTCGAATCCATTATTATATGTTTGCTCTAGTTTTTGTTGTTTTTTATGTTGAAATGGTTTTTCTTTATCCATGGGCAATGAGTTTCGATGTATTGAGGGGTATTCGTATTTATAGTAGCTTTAATTTTTGTGCTTATCCTAATTGTTGGTTTAGTTTATGCATGGTGAAAAGGAGCATTGGAATGGTCTTAGTTCCTGAATATTTAGACAATAAAAAAAGTAAAAAAAAATAACATTGAGACAGTTATGAATTTCATAGAATTCCCTTGCTTGCTCGAACAACCCAAAATTCAGTTATTTCAACTACATCAAATGATCTTTCAAATTGGTCAAGGCTCTTTAGTTTATGGGGGCTTCTTTATGGTACCAGTTATTGCTTCATTGAATTTGCTTCGTTAATAGGTATTTTTCAACGTTGTCGCTAATAATTAGCGATGAAAATCAATTTCGTCGCTAATTTTTCGTGGCTAAAAGCCCTTATTTTTGTAGTGCTTGCTTTCAATCAATTTTCGCTAGAAATAGCTAACATGACGATCCAGTCATCACCGATTGTCCTACCTAGTGCCTCTCTAGAAGGATCACATTGGAATTTCTTCCAAAATTAGGGTGTGTCTGTTCACGAAAAATTCAAGATTGGGAAAGCATTTTTCGATCGGAATAACAAATGTGTGACAAAAGTTATTTTCATCGCAATTTTACGACGAATTCACTTTCATCGCTAATTTTTTGCGAGTAAAATCTCTTTTTTTGTAGTGATAGTTTTACATAAACAAATGTCACGTGACTTAAATTTCGGTAACATTGATATGTTATCTTTGAAAAATCCATGATGTGATAAGAAAGTGCATAAATTACGATTCATAAGAGTTTCAGATCTCGATTCATTTATTTATTTTTATGCAGAGAGAGAGGAGTCAGAAAAATATCAATTGTTCTTGGTACATATAGGCCCCATACAAGTGAGTCATTAGATCATGTATGTCCTTTGTGATATCAACATGATCTAACGGATTGGATACTTTAGATTATTGGTCGCAAATGTCATTGCTAATTAGTATTTATCGCCAATTATGACAATTAAGTATTTCATCGCTAATTTTGCGATGAATACATTTTGCGATTAATACATTTTGTTGCCAATTAGCGATGACTAAGTATTTCGTCGCTAATTTGGCGACTAAATACTTTGTCGAAACTTTAGCGACAAAGTTTGACACAAATGCGCTGTCACAAAAATTGGCGCCATGCTACACGAATATTAGCGATGACTTCTATGGGAAAAAATTCGTTTTTATCGCTAATTTTTCGTGGCTAAAATCAAATTTTTTGTGGAATTTTGCGATGAAAGCAATTTTCGTGGCAAAATTCGTCGCGAATTAGCGACAAATTACTTTTCGTCGCAAAATTACGAAATTTTTTCCGTCACAAAATTCGTTGCAAATTAGTCACAAATTTTTTTGTCGCAAAAGTCGTCGCAAATTAGTGATGAATATTTTTTCGTCGCCAAATTCGTCGTTAATTGCAACGAATATTTTTCGTGGCAAAATTCGTCGCACATTAGCGACGAATATTTTTTCGTGGCAAAATTCGTCACATATTAGCGACGAATATTTTTTCGTGGCAAAAATCGTCGCCTAATTAGCCACGAATATTTTTTGTCGCAAATTAGCGAGGAATATTTTTTCGTCGCAAAATTCGTTGCAAATTAGCGACGAATATTTTTCAGTCGCAAAATTCGTCGCAAATTAGCGACGAATTAATTTCGTCGCTAATTTTTCGTGGCTAAATGGCCTTTTTTTGTAGTGAAAGGTTTTAATAAATATTTTCGTTTCTTAAGTAAAAAAAAAATGGTGCTTTATGGATTGTTTGTAAACGGTTTTTCTTTTGGTCTTGATCGCATGAGTTCATGCTTTTCTTTTAGGAATTTGGCATCCCTTAACGTGTCAAAATGTGTCGAGACTTGTTGCCGATTTCATAAAGTGTTGTACCTGGTTGTTGTTGAATCATATCTACCCCATATTGTATGATATGGGATACGATGGCTGCCGTTATAGTCGGCTTTTAGCTTTTTCAATATATCAAGTTGTGTTTTATAAAATATTTCCTTTCAGTAGCTTGAAGGAAAAATCACTTTTATACTACATGTCAGAAAGCAAAAGATATTATAACTGCTCCAGCATCTTCTACCTTTTCAAGCTTCCTACTCATTCTATGAAAGCGACCTTTTAAATCACGAAATGTATACTTTCCCTAGTTCAAAACAACATTTCAACTACCTCGTGACCTCATGGTCATAAGCCACAACTATATCATATAGTGTAGGAGACAACGTCGAATTCATTGTTTTAAGGATAAAATGTGTGGGATTAACCTCCATGTCGCACTAAATGTTCAGCAACAATCTCCAGATCCTCTATCCCCGTTAGTGTCTTCATTCGGTGACGTGAGAAGAACTTTTTTGGCACCATATACTAGGGGTGAGTGGTTCGAGCGCAGCTAGGCTCCACGCAAGAAATCTACTCTGTCGAGACTACTTTCCAATTTTTAGAATTTGGAACCTTCCTTATAGATCCTAGAATCGACCCTGGCAGTCTGATCCGATCAGGTTCCAGGTCTCTTGGGAACCAACCAATATATTTTTTTTTTGGCTTTACTTTTTTTTATTCCTTGAAAGCACAACTATAGTAAACATCCCCTTATTTAGAGCCGAAACAAATTGCAGTTACAATAAAATATAGTAGAAAAAAAAGGGCAAGAAGTACGGTGCTAACAAACAGAAATATAAAGCAATTGGGAAGTCTCCAACTCATCCCTTTATCAAGCAAAATGAAGGTTAAGGGAATAATAGAAATTCCCATATGTCAAAACTAACAATCCATAAAAAAAAAAAACATGTAAAACAATATAAACAATAAAAAGTTCACAACAAGTAACATAAAACGTGAATTATAGAACTTCATTCCGCATTCTCCATAAAAGATTGTTTCCAAATTGTTCAATCTCGCTCCTCGGTTTGGTCCGATTTTGCACCCCGGACCCGGAACCAAACTAGAACTAACCGGGTAGGGTTGGTTCGGTTCTAGAGTCTACCATGGATCAGTACTCACCTCTACCATGGATTATCCCTTAATACATATGCCCAAACTTCGAAAGATGAACGCCACAATCACACTTCTTAGGTGCCATAACTTTTTTTGATCACTTGAGTGTCATGATTTTCTAAAAATATTCACTTTGGTGCCATGACTTTCGGTCAATCTCTTAATTGCCATAATTTTTTTAAAAAAGTTCACCAAGTGCTAAAAATTCAAAGTGGCATAGCACTTGTGGTCGATGTTTTTAAAAATTTATGACGCTCAAGTAATCAATTGAAAAATTATATAATACTCAAGTAAGTGTCGTATGTAAATTATGTCACTCACATGATTGAAAAAAACATATATGATATTTATGGTATACTTTCCCCTTTCAATACAAACATGGCAAACCAAGCATTTTACGTCAGCCTTGTCGGCTTCAACAGATAAACATGTCAAACTGGACTTGTTAGGCACATTAAAAATGTAAATACATGAATAGCAATAATGCATAAGTTCATGGACCAAAAACGAAATCTTGCCTAGATCGACTGAAAAAAATTTTAAAAAAAATCTGTAAAAATCGATGAAGACGTGATAGCGGATCAGGAGATCAAACAAGAATAAAAGAATGTCCAATGAATTTCGCAAACAAATATCATAGTCACTAATAGTCGTAATCAAGCAGGCGAGACGGCCTCCCCTTGTGACTGTTTCAAGCAAAATGTTTATTCCCCTCTTTCCTACTCTTATGAAAGTTCAATCATAAACCATGCGAAAGATGCATGATTCAAACTCATGAATCATGGAGTCCATAAATGGGTTAAAGAAAATTGAAGGACCAATTTTAAAAAAAAGGAAAGAAGGGGCAGAAATCAAATGAACGATCTAGTCGTAGGTCATATACCACGACAATGACATTATAAATGACTACTTGATCCTAAAGTTCGAACTACTTAAAATGATATGACCTATCTTAACATAGAACAAACACCGATAGTAGGATAGTTAACATTGAATCCTTCTTGCCGTTTGCTGATTAAATGTTTTACCTTCATTCCCTGTACATAAATTGTTTATGTGAAGTTTTAATTCATCCAAGGACTCGTGCCCTCTTTGTACTCATTCCCCAAATTCATTGCGACGTAATCAACCTCCCAAAGCAGAAGTAATTAAAGAAAAAGTCAACCTTGGGGGCTCCTAATGGGCTTTACCTAGTAATAATTGCTATTGCCGCATCCTTGCCAATTGTTCAGTAAGAACCAATGAAAATTTTCGTGAATTTTGCACGATTTGCACATGGTATATTGAAATTGTCGTTAGCCTAAAGAGAGCAGTGAGAGTGCATAACTTACTTAGGGCTAAGTTCTTTATTCTGTCCTCTTCCATGATTCAAAAGTTGCAAATGGGTCCAGTCCAACCTGGTAATTATCCTTACATTTATTGGTCCATATGAAAAAGTGAGATAAGAAAATCATTTGAACAGAAGTGGTAATTAGGAAAAGTACGATGGTTTGCCGCTTCTAATTTGTCTGTTCTAAGAAGCGTGGTCAACAATCCGGTCCGACCTTTGCTGCTATGACTTCGATTTGAGACATTTTTGAAGTGGATCAGGCGGCCCATCATGACACGTTCTTCATGTTCGTCAACATTTAAGAACAAAAATGGGAATTCGCTCCTTTTTTGGCAAGTGATTAGTGAACAATCAAATGTCGGATCAGTCTAAGGGTCTCCCCCATACACCTTTAGAAATTGGAAGCAAGTTGGGGGTGCGACTCAGCGGGCACAAGTGCAGCGGCAGCACGGTAGGTGGAGGCGGCAAGGAGGGTCAATGGTTCGGCGGCTGAGGGTTGAGAGAGGGGTGAGGGCACTTTTTCTGGTAAGATTTATGTGTAAGCTGTTCGTGAAGCTCATCCATTGTTATTGGAAAATTGAAGAAAGCCCATCCATTTAGAAGATGACATGGAATGTAGCAAGACTTAGTATATCAATTTTTGCAATAATTTTAGCTCGCGCTGTTAAACAAAACTAGCCGCATCACTTTCAAACAACTATTTTTTCGCCCTAGCCGCTTCTTCCACACCAATTACATCTCAACGTTTCCTTCATGTTTGCTTTCTTTGAACTTATTCTCCATTGTTGTAATCAAAGCAAGCACCTATCCCATATTGGAGAAAAGAAGTCAGTCTCATCTACAAATTGTTTAGTTTATTTTTGTAAATTAGCCTCATGATCGTGAATTTTTCGACTTCGATTTTCAACACAAATTTTGCGAGAATTTACTCAAAGATTGAACATTGTGGTTGATGTATGCAATACACACAATTTACTCATCTTTCATTTTATAGTTTTTTGTAGTGCATTACTATGGAAGACAATATTGAATGGGACACCAAATTGCTTAAAATCTATTTATGGATGATGAAACTAACACCAATCAATCACGTCAACAATTTCATTTGAAATTTTACCAGGTAATTTTCTAACATGAGAGGATCTTGAGCTTTAGGTGTTTGACTAGTGACACCTCCAAATTGGCCATCTTCGCAGTGCAATTGAGCTGGAGATGGAATTTCGACGGCTTTGCAGGAGCTGATTTGGGCGTCCTAATCGCAGAACAAGTTCTATTGAGAATGTTCTTAGTCAAAGAAGAGTGAGAGAGAAAAAGAACCCGAGACAACCTAATGGAGCTTCGATGGAGATGTTAAAGAAGAAGAGCAAGGAGGAGGAGGCATTGCTGCTTTAGCTGTGGCAGACGATGCCATTGAGGTGCGCAGAGGGCTCCGATTGGTCTGGTTCTTCCTCTTCCTGGAACCACCGGCTGGCTGTTGGATGATGACTAGTCCTACGGCCATTTCATGGTTGGAGATTTTAGAGAGAGAGAGAGAGAGAGAGAGAGAGATCAGACTGGATGTTGATGGGCTTCTAGAGAACCATTTTCGGCCCATTCAAAAGCAAAGAAGGTTAATAAAATACTTTTAGACCAGTTAAAGCTACCGCTCTTTCGTGCATGCACGAGCATGAAGGATTCTTCGTTCACTGGGACCTGTATCAGGTCGCACCAGCTTTCAATCGAGCCCCAACGCCTGGGCCAGATTACAAGATAAACTGACAGATAGTGTAAAGGGCTACAAGTCTTCTTTCCAATGACGAATTTCAATGTCTTTGTTCTTTCTCTTCTTCCTCCTTTCCTTCGCATCAGTCGTTGCAACCTCTGCGAAGTTCCCTGGCTATTTCTTTCCCTCCAAAATTTGATTTCCATTGGCTTTTGTCTTGGTCTTCAACGGATCCAAGTTCTGGGCCTCGATCACTCCTCCGGTCCAACTCTCTTTGGGGCCCTAAAACTTTGCTTTTGGAAACAGCTCCCCAGGGAAAAAGTACTTGCACTCGTGTCAAAACGGGAGAATTATCACAAAAAAAAATCCTAAACCTATTGTCATTATGTCAATTCAGTCCTAAATTTTTTTTGTCAATTCAGTTCTAAACGTTTTGAAATTGTGCTAGTTCATTCTATTTGGTTGGCCGGCAATAGCATGTGACCATCGATGCTGATGTGGCCAAATTTTAACAAAATTTTAATATTTTTTAATTAAATTTTTTCTGTCTTTTTTCCTTTATTTTTTTTTTTAGGTTTTGTGCAGGCAACTTCCCTCGACTGTTGGGTGAGCGCCTGAACCCTCACCCAGCCACAAGCCACTCTTCCAAGGGCTAGTGGAGGTCGCCGATGGCTAGAAGAAGGCTGCCTACCCAAACCCAAAAAAAACAGAAAAAATTATTAAAAATTTATCACATTAGTTTCGACTAGCAATTGACCGAATTGACACAATTGTAAAAATTTTTAGGACTCAATTGGCCAAAAAAAAAAGTTTATGATTGAATTGTACAATTAAAATAGATTTAGGATTTTGTGGGTAATTTTTCCAAAAAATATACGGAAGTTGTATGCAACGATTATTGAAAAGAAAATTACATAATAAATCTTCGCCACGAACGATCAGGAAAAGTAAATGTTAGAATATAAGATAACCAATTATAAAAACTTAATGAAATACTATCATGCTGCAATGGGTATGAAATGTAATGCAATGGAATGGGGGATCGAAAAGACACAGAGACGAATGAGGAGTATAATCTCTATATTTGATTGTAAAAAAAGCGTGGAAATAAAAATGGAATGAGCATTTTCTCATTGGTTGTTCGTGAATTGATTACTCTCTCTCTCTCACTCTTTCTAAGTTGTCTTCCAGTGAATGAAGAATCGGTCATGCTCTCCCATATACACATATTATTATTAAAGAATGCCAAATTCAATGTAATTCATTTCCTTTTCATTTTCTCTTTCCACGAATAGCTACAATGTCATCAAAAATAAAATTGATGGGAATTTAATAACACGTGCAAATTCAATGTAGTTTTTTCATGTGTTTCTCGATCATTAATTTTCAATTAATGTTTCAATAATTAAATCTTAGTGGTTGAATATGTGCAAATTCGTCCTTGTTTTTGGCTATTTTCAAAATATACAAAATGTTGAAAATTTATTAATAATTCTAGAAGACAGGTAAAAGTGACTTGGACGAGGGGGAGAATTAGGAGGAATCTTTTAGGCATAATTCGGCAATGAGAGTCTAATTTGGGAAATAGCTTTGTGAGAGTATTTTGGGAATTATTTTTGGTAGAGATCTATTTGGGAATATTTGAAAAATCTCATTTTAAACAAACGAGAATGACACGAAGTATTGGTATGGGTTATCGTGTTTTTGTTCTTAAACAAACAGGCCTTGCCGGCCCTATGGCAAGGCTGGAGCTTGCTAGCCTCAAGCTATCTAGAGATCATCGGAACTAGCCGAGCCTCGAGCTCTGCGGCGACGTCATGGTGAATTGGCGAACTACCAGCCGTGATCAAAGTTTGCATCAGTGGAGGAAGATGGAGAAGGAGCTGGGCGGGCGAAGGAAGAAGGAATAATAAAAAAAAAATAAAATAATAAGAAGAAAATAAAAATAAAAAATAGTATAAAAAAATGAATGTAAAGGAATTGAGATAGCAAAGATGAGGCCTCCCTTTTTAAAAAGGTTTTTTTCATGATGAAAACTTTTTTGCTTGACTAGGTTATTTTCCATTAACCAAATGCCAGAAATCCAAACCAAATGTGAGGAAAACGGAGCCTTTATTTCTTGTTTAGTCCCTAGGGTTTTTCTATTAATAAGATTTTGTTTATCTTCTTGTCTATTCCGTAGTGAGAAAAGACTTTATCATCAAAGTATATGTATTTATCTACCCACCTTAATTTACCAATTTTATAAATATGTCGTGTGGAAGATGATGGACCTGCATGGAGCCCATACAAAATACGGGGATTTGCATCATAAATCACTAGTCAATTTATGGCGCGCACAAACGAAATTTTAAAAGTTTAATAAATAGAAAAAGTTTCAATACTAAGGGTGTGTTTGTTTTGAGTGAAGAAAAGAATTTGGCGAATTAACTTTCGGACTTTCATGCATTTGGTTTACTGAAAATCATTGGTAAACAAAAAAAACCTTTTCCGATCAAGAAAAATGACTTCTCTAATATGAAAAAGAGCAGACTTTTGTTTTTTGAAGAAGTTTCCATGGAAAGCATTTGATGAAATTTACCCCAAAACAAACATCATCCTAAATTGCAATAAGGTGAAAGAACAGCTCTTGTGATAGAATTACTTTTCTTAGATCCGTTTGTTTCGCAAAAAATGAATATAGAAAATATATTTCAAAAAACGATCGCCTATATTACTTACATAAATAATGAACAAAAGGAATTTTCATTATCCATGAAAATTTTAGACATAATTGTGGTCATTGATAAGAACATTTTTCATTTGCTAATTATTTTAAGACAATCAATAATTTTTAAGAATATTTTTAAACTATTTATCTTTTCGCCAAATAAATAAAGCCTTAATATCTTTTAGTTTTGCGCAACTTAGGGTAATAATAATTAGGTTTAATGCTAGACCGGGCTGGAACTGGTGGCCCAAAGCATGAGGCCTATATACATAGCCTAGTTGATAATCCATTTACAGATGGAAGGTACCTATTAAAAAGAGAAACAATTACCATTGAGTTGCACTTTTAGTCTGTATAATATAATATTCAGTTTTAGTCGTCTTAAGTTTTAGTGACAAAACAGCACACATATATTATTCTTCAGCTAAATTTTAAGCACTTTCGTCGTATTTTTAACCTATGGATCTGTGTACTCATATGTGTACGAATTCATCGAATAGATTGGCAATCCTTATTCCTATCATCTTAAGATTACTTCTATTATATGCAATCAAGTCCTCTGTTTGAGCTTAGATACATAGAGATGTATATTTGGGAGTAATTCGAAAAAGTCCAAGCCATCTCCAGGACTTTTAAAATTTACTAGCCACGTATTTTTGGGCAGTTAAGGGTTAATAGTAAAACTACCTTTGATAGACACAACTTTCACTCACGACCTAATCGGTTATGTTGCAACACGAACAGTTTATTTGAACTTCTTTTATTGATATAGTGACAATAAACCCACATCATCAATTCCGCTTTAACTTTATTAACAAATGGTACAAGGACTAGTATTCTTACTTTTTGTACCAAAAACTGACCAATTCTAGTTATTATGGACATTGTGATAGGCTCAATCGATGAGACTAGAGTATAGTTGTTTATTACAGAATTATCGACAACTTAAAAAATCGGAAACTTGATGAATTGACGGTTTGAATGGTCGACAATATCGGATACAACCGTCAACATAGAGGATAAAGCAAACATTAATATAGTGGACTCAAAGAACCGTCAAAGTAGCAGAGCCAATATAACAGTCAATGTAATCATTCATTAACGTCTCTAACATCTATTTGCAAATCCGTTTATAGCCTCCGTTTGCAACCTCACTTGTAACATTTGTTTGCAACTTCGCTTTCTAACATTTGTTTGTTGCCTCTGTTTTTAATCTCCATTCCTAACTTCCGTTGATGACAGTCAATTATACTCTTTTTATAGCTACATCGTACTTTTCGAAGGCCCCATGCAAAAACAAATAAATGTGTTATCTTTCAATTCCCGCACTGTAGATATAATTTCGAAATTTGTGCCATCTATTAAATTTCAGCATGTAACTTAGCTTTATTTTTAGATCCATGTCGTTGATTAAATTGTGGCATGTATCTTTGTTGTAGTTCCTGTGTTTGCCATTGATTAAATTTTGATGTTGCATTTTATGTTCTAAAGATTTATCGGTGATTGAATTCTAACACAGTTTGTGTACGTTCGGTCCCATTTGAAGTGAGTACTTCTCGGGCTTTGTCAGCAATTAAATTTCAATATAGTTTATGTACGTTTAGTTTCACTTCAAGTGAAGTTATCAATTCCCTTGTCTACTTGTGATATTTTATATCTGGAATCCTATAGAAACAAGTCTACCCTAATAAAATCAAAAAATAGTTTTCGATAAAAGATTTCGTCATGGAGTCAATTCTGACGAAACACTTACGAAAAAAGAATTACACAGGGTAAAATTGATAGACATAGCGGTAGACTAAGAGGGAAATCTTTATTGGAAAAATTACCAAAAACATCCTAAGCCTATTATTATTGTGTCAATTCAGTCATCAATTTGTTTTTGCCAAATGAGTACTAAACGTTTTATAATTGTGCCAATTCAATCCATTTTTTTGGCCGGTGATGTGAAAAATTTTTAATAGCATTTTAACATTTTTTTAATTATGTAATTGTTATTTATTTTTTATGTCTTTTTTTGGTATAGGGCTAAGCGAGGGTAACTACTCTTGCCGCGGCAAGGCTATGGCCGTGAGCCCTAGCCTAGAGGCCACAAACCCTCATCCAGGGGCTAGCGAAGGTCACCATCCCTCAACCGATGGCCAGCAGCCTCCTATTGGCCCAAACAAAAAGAAAAAAAAAAAAAGAGGACAGAAAAATTATTTAAAAATAATTAATATTAAAATTATTAAATTATTATTTAAAATTTGTCATATTAGCGCCAGCTAGCCAAATGAATTGAATTGACATAATTACAAAATTTTAGGACTCAATTATTAAAAAAAATTAGGACTGAATTGACATAATTATAATAGATTTATGAATTTTTTAGTAATTTTATGATTCTTTCTTAATTAGATTTGTACGTGTTGTGAAGGGTGCATGACTTGGAAACACTGGCACGTTCCTTTGCTAAACCTGATCTCTTTACCTCCTTTCCTTTTTTGTTTTCCAATTTTTATGGCTTCATTTTTTTTTTTAATCAGGGAACCATTTTGGAAGACCAATGATAAAGGTAGATGTAAAATGGGTAATGACTGAATCGCACAAAATTAAACTTCAGATATGAAAATCTCGGTTTATAAAGTCTAGGGCTAAATTGCAAACCTCTGCACCAGGTTAAAGTATTTAGAATCTATACTGACATGAAATGAAAAAGAAGAAATTGGAGATAGGAAATTGTATTTCTTGTCCTTTCTTACATGTACACGTATGTGTGTGTATATGGTACAAGCAAATACAAAGTAGGAAACAATTTTTTTCCTATTCTGTACACTTAATTTCCAATATCATGGATTGATTGAATCAATCAATCCACGATTTACACAATCAATCTAATAGAGAGAGTCAAACCCTATCTCCAACACTCCCCCTCAAGTTGGCGGCTTGTATATGTGAAGATGCTAGCTTGCTTAGCAAATATGCGTGTTGTCTTTGACATACTGGTTTGGTGAAAATGTCTGCAGGTTGTTCAGTGATTCCAATTCTTCTTGATGTGACTATTCCTTCTTGAATTTTATCTTGAGCGAAATGATAGTCGACTTCTATATGCTTTGTCCTTTCGTGAAAAATTGGATTCGAGGCAAGTTTGAATGCAGCATCGTTGTCGCAGAATCATATGGTTGACCCATCGCTCTTACGCCATAGTCTGAAAGAAAAAAAAAAAAGAAAAAGAAACCTCATATAAACAATCTTTGCCATGGCTCGATATTCGGATTCAGTTGATGATAAGGAAACAATTGATTGTTTCTTTGTTTTCCATGAAATCAGTGACTTCCCCAATTTAATGCAAAAACTAGTAATAGATCTTCAAGTCATTGGATAAGTAGCATAGTCCTTGTCATAATAAGCTGTTATTTTCATGTCGTGATCACGAGATAAAAGTATTCCAAGTCTTGGGCACCCATTCAAATATTTGACAACTTTTAGTGTTGCATTCATATGGTTCTATTTTAGACTGTGCATAAATTGATTGAGAATCTGCACTGATAGCTTGATAGATCTTTAAATAGGGGGTCTTTATTAGATGATGATGAAGATGTCATGTCATATTCAAGGGTTGTCAGCTTGGCGTTTTACTCAATTGAAATAACAGCTGGCTTACATTCTGACACCCCTAACTCTGATATGATTTCCAATATAAATTTCCATTGGCTAAGGCAAATTCCTTATCTGACCGAGCAATCTCAATGTCAAGGAAATACTTGGGAGGTTCCAAACCTTTAATGTGGAGACTAGAGTGTAGATATGCTTTAAACTTTTTGATAGCGAATTCGTCATTTCCCATAATAAGTATATCATCAACATATATCAATAAATAGATTGATGATGTACCTTTGTCCATGTAAATAGGGCATAGTCATGTTTGGAATGTTGAAACCTTGCATCTGTGAGTGCAGTGGTAAACTTGGCGTATCATTGTTGTCAAGCCTATTTAAGTCCATATAAGGATTTATAGAGACGATATACTCGAGACTCCCCTATTTACATAAATCCCTATGGAAGATCCATGTAGATTTTTCGTCTAAGTCGCCATGAAGAAAAACATTGTGGATGTCCATCTGGTGAAGTGGCCAATTGCGAAAGGCAGCAATGGCTAGAAAGGAACAAACAGTTACCTTCTTTGCAATTGGAGAGAAAGTCTCATGGTAATCGAAACCTTCTCATTGTGTGAAGCCCTTAGCTACTAGTCAAGCCTTATCGCACTCAACAGAACCATCTACCCTATACTTGATCTTGTATACCCACTTCCAACCGATTGATTTTCGATGTGAGGTAATGATACAACATCCTAAGTCTGATTCTCTACGAGGGCATGTAATTCAACCTTCATAGCTTTTTGCCAACGTGGATCATGCGCTGCTTCATCATAAGAAGAATGTTCCTATTCTTCAGATATGCGACTAATACAACACATGTGTTCTAGTGATAGTCAACTAAATGAGACATAAGAGGAAACAGGATAATGAGTACTTGGAGAATCCAAAGTAGGACATATATAATCTTTGGTCCACATGGGGGGACGTATATGGCGATTGGAGCTTCGAGGCTACTCAAAAGGAGTCCGTTCATGATCAGACAAAGCGGACCCATCAAAAATCGATTGTGGAGTGGCTATTGATGAAATAGAAGAACAGTTCTCCATAGTTGGCATTCCTGAGTGCTCAATTATGCAATTTGAAGTTAATGACGGGCTTGAATTATGCATGACTAGTATATGAGACATCAAATCCGCCGCAATAAGAACATATTGTGGAGGCAAAGATAAATCCTCTTCAGATAGAAACTGGTGATGATTTGATGTTGAGATAGATTGTCGTGGCGAAAATAACATTTCTTGAAAAGGAAATATATCTTCGTGGAAAACAAGATCACGGCCATCTAGGACATGGTAACCTTTTTGCATAAGGGATATCCCAGGAAAATGCAACCAGTAGCACGAGGACCCACTTGTCCTGATAGCCTACAGTTGTTACATAGCATAAACAACTTAAAACCCTTAAATGATCATGTCGTGACCCAACCCTCGGGAGAGGAGGAGGGCGGTGAGCGGGCTAATGAATTGCTAAGCCCATATTCAGGTCAAGGTTTTGCTCGGGCCCTCCAAGACCTATGCCAAATCGCAATGGGTTATACGAGTTCGACCTTAGTATGTCGATGATATGTGCATCGGTGTACCTGCAATTTGGATTCGCCACCAATCATTTTGAAGGGTATGATTGGAAACCCTATCGAGTGATTTAGAGGGATCGCTCGACTCTACAAAAACTAGAGATTTTTGGGTTCGGGACTTAGTTACGCCAATATTGCTATTGACGCCCTTTCAGTACCTAGTTGAGTGATTTCTATCCTAAGGAATTCCTGCAGGTCAGATTGGGTGCGTGAGTCCTAAGAGATCTAAAGGGATCATGCAGATGGGATTTTTTTATCCTATAGTCACAATCAATAAGGAAAGTGCGCAGTCAAAGAATCCATATATGGAGAAATCATGCCAAATCAAGTCAAGCGGGGCCTATGGGGAGTCCTAGAAGCCTAGGAAGACGCCAATTAGACTCATGGGTGATTTGGAAGAGTTCCGGTTAGATTGACCAGAAAGGCGAAATGGTAAGTTTCAAAAGCTCAGGAAATCAAAATTGTGAAAATGGATCCAACCAATTGAATGTGGCTTTTCCCTAATTTTCATAATTTTGAGGATTTTTTTGAATTTTTATTTTTTTAGATTTTTTTAGATTTTTTTAAAAACTTTTCCAGAAATTTTCCTATTTTTAGGGCATTTTTTGAAATTTTTTTATTTTATTATTATTCTTTTTTTAGAATTTTCCCCTATTTTTTGATATTTTCTACATTTTATAAAATTTTTTATGATTTTTTAGAATTTTTTTATGATTTTTATGAATTTTTCCATTTTTTATTTTTTTATTTTTTATTATTTTTTATTATTTTTATTTAATTTCCACCAGTCGAGTGACCCGACCACAACCCAAGAACCCACATGGGTTTGACCATGATTCTAAAACGACGTAGTTTTGGTTTTTTTTAATTGATTTTCCTAATTTTCAGATTTTCTAGGATTTTTTTTTTATTGTTTATTGTTTTATTTTTATTTTTTTGTTATACGGACTGGGTCGGCTTGACCCGCCCACTACCCAGACCTGACCTAAAATCGAACCGAATAGCCAAATCGAAACAACGTAGTTTTGGGTATAATTTCTGAATTTTCGAAATTTTTTAGATTTTTCTTCTATTTTTTTTATTTCCTGCCTAAGCTTTAATCCTTCGATCGAGAACTCACCACGTGGCTAAGCCACAACCTTCGAATCAATTGACTAAGACTCACCATCGGATCTACCTTTAACCAGATCTTGATCGCTTATCCTTCTTACTAATCCTACGGTCGAGATCAAATCTGAGACCAGATCCTAATCGTCAGTTATTTTTATATCTGAAAATGATTCAAGAATTCGAACCAAAAATTTATAGTACTCAAAATCCCAGATCTTGACACGTGGAAAAATTCCGACCCTTGGATTAAAATTTTGTTATGCGGTTTATTAGTTACGATGACTTAGCTGACGTGGCGTCGGACGTGGCAAGCCACGTCGGCGCTACGTTAGCATTGACCAGGTCAACCTTTGTGACGTTGGTCAACCCCTGCCGAAGAAGACAATCGGCGGCGCCATTCCATCGTCGGCGCCTCGTCGGTGGTCCATCCCGACATCATTCTTGGCCAAACCTCGCGATTCAAACACGATTCGCTTCCTAAAGAAATCCCTTTAAAGGAAGCGAATCGTGTTTGAATCGCGAGGTTTGGCCAAGAATTGATGTCGGGATGGACCCCGACGAGGCGCCGACGATGGAATGGCGCCGCCGATTGTCTTCTTCGGCAGGGGTTTGACCAAGTCAACAAAGGTTTGACCTGGTCAATGCTAACGTAGCGCCGACGTGGCTTGCCACGTCCGACGCCACGTCAGCTAAGTCATCGTAACTATTAAACCGCATAACAAATTTTTAATCCAAGGGTCGGAATTTTTCCACGTGTCAAGATCTGGGATTTTGAGTACTATAAATTTTTGGTTCGAATTCTTGAATCATTTTCAGATATAAAAATAACTGACGATTAGGATCTGGTCTCAGATTTGATCTCGACCGTAGGATTAGTAGAAGGATAAGCGATCAAGATCTGGTTAAAGGTAGATCCGATGGTGAGTCTTAGTCAATTGATTCGAAGGCTGTGGCTTAGCCACGTGGTGAGTTCTCGATCGAAGGATTAAAGCTTAGGCAGGAAATAAAAAAATAGAAGAAAAATCTAAAAAATTTCGAAAATTCAGAAATATACCCAAAACTACGTTGTTTCGATTTGGCTATTTCGGTTCGGATTTTAGGTCAGGTCTGGGTAGTGGGCCGGTCAAGCCGACCCGGTCCGTATAACAAAAAAATAAAATAAAACAATAAACAATAAAAAATCCTAGAAAATCTGAAAATTAGGAAAATCAATTAAAAAAAAAACCAAAACTACGTCGTTTTAGAATCATGGTCAAACCCATGTGGGTTCTTGGGTTGTGGGTCGGGTCAACTCGACCTGGTCGGAAAATTAAATAAAAAATAATAAAAAATAATAAAAAAAAAAAATAAAAAATGGAAAAATTCATAAAAATCATAAAAAAATTCTAAAAAATCATAAAAAATTTTATAAAATGTAGAAAATATCAAAAAATAGGGGAAAATTCTAAAAAAAGAATAATAAATAAAAATAAAAAAATTTCAAAAAATGCCCTAAAAATAGGAAAATTTCTGGAAAAGTTTTTAAAAATCTAAAAAATCTAAAAAAATAAAAATTCAAAAAAATCCTCAAAAATTATGAAAATTAGGGAAAAGCCACATTCAATTGGTTGGATCCATTTTCACAATTTTGATTTCCTGATCTTTTGAAACTTACAATTTCGCCTTTCTGGTCAATCTAACCGGAACTCTTCCAAATCACCCATGAGTCTAATTGGCGTCTTTCCTAGGCTTCTAGGACTCCCCATAGGCCCCGCTTGACTTGATTTGGCATGATTTCTCCATATATGGATTCTTTGACTGCGCACTTTCCTTATTGATTGTGACTATTAGGATAGAAAAATCCCATCTGCATGATCCCTTTAGATCTCTTAGGACTCACGCACCCAATCTGACCTGCAGGAATTCCTTAGGATAGAAAATCACTCAACTAGGTACTGAAAGGGCGTCAATAGCAATATTGGCGTAACTAAGTCCCGAACCCAAAAATCTCTAGTTTTTGTAGAGTCGAGCGATCCCTCTAAATCACTCGATAGGGTTTCCAATCATACCCTTCAAAAATGATTGGTGGCGAATCCAAATTGCCAGGTACACCGATGCACATATCATCGACCATACTAAGGTCGAACTCGTAAACCCATTGCGATTTGGCATAGGTCTTGGAGGGCCCGAGCAAAACCTTGACCTGAATATGGGCTTAGCAATCCATTAGCCCGCTCACCGCCCTCCTCCTCTCCCGAGGGTCGGGTCACGACATGATCATTTAAGGGTTTTAAGTTGTTTATGCTATGTAACAACTATAGGCCATCAGGACAAGTGGGTCCTCGTGCTACTGGTTGCATTTTCCTGGGATATCCCTCTATGCAAAAAGGTTACCATGTCCTAGAGGTATCTACAAGTCATTTCTTGGTGAGCCGTGATCTTGTTTTCCACGAAGATATATTTCCTTTTCAAGACATGTTATCTTCGCCTCGACAATCTATCTCAACATCAAATCATCGCCAGTTTCTATCTGAAGAGGATTTATCTTTGACTCCACAATATGTTCTTTATTGCGGCAGATTTGATGTCTCATATACTAGTCATGCATAATTCAAGCCCGTCATCAACTTCGAATTGCATAATTGAGCACTCAGGAATGCCAACTATGGAGAACTCTTCTTCTACTTCATCAATAGCCTCTCCACAACCGATTTTTGATGGTCCTCTTTGTCTGATCATGAATGGACTCCTTTTGAATAGCCTCGAAGCTCCAATCGCCATATACGTCCCCCCATGTGGACCAAAGATTATATGTGTCCTACTTTGGATTCGCCAAGTACTCATTATCCTGTTTCCTCTTATGTCTCATTTAGTTGACTATCACTAGAACACATGTGTTGTATTAGTTGCATATCTGAAGAATAGGAACATTCTTCTTATGATGAAGCAGCTCATGATCCACGTTGGCAAAAAGCTATGAAGGTTGAATTACATGCCCTCGTAGAGAATCAGACTTGGGATGTTGTATCATTACCTCCACATCAAAATCAATGGTTGGAAGTGGGTATACAAGATCAAGTATAAGGCAGATGGTTCTGTTGAGTGCGACAAGGCTTGACTAGTAGCTAAGGGCTTCACACAACGAGAAGGTTTCAATTACCATGAGACTTTCTCTCCAATTGCAAAAAAGGTAACTGTTTGTTCCTTTCTAGCCATTGCTGCCTTTCGCAATTGGCCACTTCACCAGATGGACATCCACAAGGTTTTTCTTCATGGTGACTTAAACGAAAAATCTACACAGATCTTCCATAGGATTTATGTAAATAGGGGAGTCTCGAGTATATCGTCTCCATAAATCCTTATATGGACTTAAATAGGCTTGACAACAGTGATGCGCCAAGTTTACCACTACTCACAGATGTAAGGTTTCAACATTCCAAACATGACTATGCCCTATTTACATGGACAAAACATACATCATCAATCTATTTATTGATATTGTTAATGATATACTTATTATGGAAATGACGAATTCGCTATCAAAAGTTTAAAGCATATTGCACTCTAGTCTCCACATTAAAGGTTTGGAACCTCCCAAGTATTTCCTTGACATTGAGATTGCTCAATCAGATAAGGGAATCTACTTAGCCAACGGAAATTTATATTGGAAATCATATTAGAGTTAGGGCTGTCAGAATGTAAGCAGCTATTATCTCAATTGAGTAAAACGCCAAGCTGACAACCCTTGAATATGACATGGCATCTTCATCATCATCTAATAAAGACCCACTATTAAAGATCTATCAAGCTATCAGTGCAGGTTCTCAATCAATTTATGCACAGTCTAAAATAGAACCATATGAATGCAACACTAAAAGTTGTCAAATATTTGAATGGATGCCCAGGACTTGGAATACTTTTATCTCGTGATCACAACATGAAAAATAACAGCTTATTGTAACAAGGACTATGCTACTTATCCAATGACTTGAAGATCTATTACTAGTTTTTGCATTAAATTGGGAAAGTCACTAATTTCGTGGAAAACAAAGAAACAATCAATTGTTTCCTTGTCATCAACTGAATCCGAATATCGAGCCATGGCAAAGATTGCTTATGAAATAGTCTGGATATGAGGTTTCTTTTTTCTTTTTCTTTTTTTCTTTCAGACTATGGCGTAAGAGTTGATGGGTCAACCATATGATTCTGCGACAACGATGCTGCATTCAAACTTGCTCGAATCCAATTTTTCACGAAAGGACAAAGCATATAGAAGTCGACTATCATTTCTATCAAGATAAAATTCAAGAAGGAATAGTCACATCAAGAAGAATTGGATCACTGAACAACCTGCAGACATTTTCACCAAACCAGTATGTCAAAGACAACACGCATATTTGCTAAGCAAGCTAGGCATCTTCGACATATACAAGCCACCAGCTTGGGGGGTGTTGGAGATAAGGTTTGACTCTCTCTATTAGATTGATTGAGTAAATCGTGGATTGATTGATTCAATCAATCCATGATATTGGAAATTAAGTGTACAGAATAGGAAAAAATTGTGTCCTACTTTGTATTTGCTTGTACTATATACACACACATACGTGTACATGTAAGAAAGGACAAGTAATGCAATTTCCTATCTCCAATTTCTTCTTTTTCATTTCATGTCAGTATAGATTCTAAATACTTTAACCAGGTGCGAGGTTTGCAATTTAGCCCTAGACTTTATAAACCGAGATTTTCATATCTGAAGTTTGAATTTTGTGCGATTCAGTCATTACCCATTTTACATCTACCTTTATCATTGGTCTTCCAAAATGGTTCCCTGATAAAAAAAGAAAAAGAAAAGAAGCCATAAAAATTGGAAAACAAAAAACGAAAGGAGGTAAAGAGATCAGGTTTAGCAAAGGAACGTGCCAGTGTTTCCAAATCATGCACCCTTCACAACACGTACAAATCTAATTAAGAAAGAATAAAAAATTACTAAAAAAGTCATAAATCTATTATAATTGTGTCATTCAGTTCTAATTTTTTTAATAATTGAGTCCTAAAATTTTTATAATTATGTTAATTCAATTCATTTATTTAGCTAGCTGGCACTAACGTGACAAATTTTAAATAATAATTTAATAATTTTAATATTAATTATTTTTAAATAATTTTTCTGTCCTTTTTTTCTTTTTTCTTTTTGTTGGGCCAACAGGGGGCTGCTGGCCATCGGCTAAGGGATGGCGACCTCCGCTAGCCCTGGATGAGGGTTCATGGCCTCTAGGCTAGGGCTCACGGCCCTCGCCTGCCGCGGCAAGAGTAGTTGCCCTCGCTTAGCCCTATACCAAAAAAAGGCATAAAAAAATAAATAATAATTACATAATTAAAAAAATGTTAAAATGCTATTAAAAATTTTTCACATCACCGGCCAAAAAAATGGATTGAATTGGCACAATTATAAAACGTTTAGTACTCATTTGGCAAAAAACAAATTGATGACTGAATTGACACAATAATAATAGGCTTAGGATGTTTTTGGTAATTTTTCCAATAAAGTTTCTCCCTCTTA